>QFDD01120201.1:0-24745 GCA_006871305.1 Vachellia collinsii
GTACGTACGTAGAAGCTGAACGAGACAACTAAATAAAATGGATGCCGTTGCATTATCATTCCCATGACTCCTCATCAAGAAGCGATCGACCAGCTACGAAACCTAACTGCTAAAACTGTGAACGTGGGGGCCTTGCTAAGGATGCCTTTTGATTGGTTTCCGTCCAGTCTCACGGCTTTCCTGGCGGGACCGGCTCTTGGCAAACCAACATGCCATGACTGTGAATCAATGCAAATCCTTTTCGAAGTCTTGTGCTTGTGTGTCCATATAAACACACCAAGAGTGGGCATTTTCTTCACGGAAGAGAGACGCTGAACGCATCTTCCTCCTCTCATTCATAAGCTTAGCATCTTTTGCCTCTTCATCCTTCTAAACATTTTTTTCGCTTAAGTTATTTGTCTCTGCTTGGTACGTTTTAACTTATACATACGCTTCAGCATGATCAATTATACAACATCCAATTAAAAGAAGATGCGGCCGGTTGGTTGAATCAAAATATTTGTTGTGTGTTGTGTGTCAACCTTTTCTTAATGTATGATTGTCCCAGCATGTCTTCTTGATAACTTGTACATGTGAAAGAAAATATATAGATGTAGATAATTAACAAGATATCACTAGTTTGTGGAAGAGTACTGTATACCCAAAAAATGATACCGGGCTCAATCAGCCACGACGGTCTAATTGCCAATGACAGTTTAGGACGAGACCCAGCAATAGTCCTTACTACTGAGACTTGCTAAGAGCCTCACGCCTGCGACCAGCGTCAGCGACCGCCTCCCCAGCGACACAAACGTTCGTCCTTGGTCTACAACCGCCTCACAACCCTATGAATGTCGGACCAGACCGTTGTGATCCACGGATTCAACACCCATGCTGCCTAGATCTACGGAACCATACTGCAACTGTTCAACGGCTAGCATACTGTGAATTGATCCATTTATTTTGGCTAATCTGTAACGAGAGGGGGATCTGATCTAATCTGGTCATTAAGAACATTTCTTCTTCTTCTTCATCTGATCTCTCTCCCTTGATCACTGTACACCATTTCTGAACGTCAATATAAGCTATTGGCCTAGCCATCTTGATACTCTCTATTTCATCATTGTATCAGGAACTGCACTGCTGGTTCCTCGAACTATTTTCAAAAAATATATTTCCTCGAAATTTGCATAAACAAGTACTTAGTTATGATTTATGTGACCTGTGAAGTACATGATTAAAGCGATGGGGTGGACAAAGTGTCTTAGTCTGAGAAACTTGGTTCTGATGGCACTTGTCGTGGCGTTAGTTGTTGAACATGGTAGCCGCGAGAGTAGCCAATCAAGAAGTAGCAAACTAATTGGTTGTTGAATAGGAAACCACTCTACTTGAACGGATTCAATTGTACATGGCAAATTCCTACTGGTTAATGTACATGGCATCCGACCTATCCACAAGCTCCAAGGTCTCTACCACTCTTCGATAAGCTTCTCAACATGGCTTAAACGTCGCAAGAACCTAGGCTTTCAGCGATGGAGCGGGTTACAGATCGCTCCAGGTTTCTCGAGGTTCCTAACACGAGAACGTGTCCAGGTTGTGTTGCATGCATATTTTAATTAGTTCATCAATTTTTGTCATTGTTTTGAGTTTCTTAGGGTTTGCTTAAACGATTGATCCATGTGTTTTTTTTTGGTGAATGGGTGTACGTACGTAGGGAAAATCCTTCCTTGCCTAATATAAAATCCTTTTTCCTTTAAATGATGCAGAATCTGATAATGTTACCAAAGAATAAGTTACAATGAAGTGGTGTATCAAAAAAAATAAGTTACAATAAAGTGGTTTACTCTTTTCTCATTATATGACCCCCAAGAATGCATCGTCATCCTAGAAGTAAGAATGGTTTAATGGCATTAAAAATTGATATGGAAAAAGAGTATAACAGTGTTCGATGGGATTTTCTTCACCAGGTGCTTGTGGATGTGGGCTTTGACCTGGATTTCGTTAGGTTGATCATGCACTGTGTCACCTCTGTTTCCTATGATGTCTTGTGGAATGGTAGTCAGACGGAGGAATTTTTACCAAAGAGAGGTCTTCGGCAAGGGGATCTATGTCCCCTGTACTGTTTGTTCTTTATATGGATAGACTATCCCATATTATTTGTGATGAAGTGAGGGTGGGCAACTGGATTCTGATTCATGTGACTAAGGGGGGCCCGTCTGTCTCTCATGTCATGTTTGCAGATGATTTGTTGCTATTTGGAGTTGCCACGGATCAACAAGCCAGGATTATGATTAAATGTCTAGAATATTTTTGAGGTCTCGGGGGCAAAAATGAACAAGGTCAAATTGTCTGTCTTCTTGTCGCCTCGAGGTCAAGGAGTTAGCAGAGGGAGGATTAAGCATATTACAGGTATGGGAATTTCTTCTGATTTTGGGAAGGATCTTTGGGTACCAATGGCAAGAGGAAGAAAGCCCACTGATAGTTACAGTTATATTATTGAAAGGGTTAAGTCTATATTAGCTTCCTGGAAGGAAAATAACTTATCAATCGCTGGTCGAATCACATTAGAAAAATCAGTGCTAAGCTCCATTCTTGTGTACCTGATGCAAGTAACAAAGATTCCTAAGCAGATTTGTGAGGAAGTTGAAAGGCTCCAGAGGGACTTTATCTAGGGCAAGAGCAACAATGTGCATGGTTTCCATCCAATTGGGTGGAATCAAATTATGAAACCAAAGCATCAAGGAGGACTTGGCTTCAAGAGGTTATCTTCTTTTAAAAGAGCTTGTAGAGCAAAGTTGACATGGCAAATAGTTGATGGATCTAAGGGGTTATGGGCTGAAGTGTTGCTGCATAAGTGTATCCTGAGGAAAGAGAACGACATGTTTGAGATTAGAGATAGTGATTCAGCAGTCTGGAAATTTATATGTCAGCAACAAGACATCATAAAGTTGGAGATGAAATGTCATATCCATGATGGCAAATTAGTGAATTTTTTTCACTGATTGCTGGTTGTTTCCGAATAAGACAATCCAGGAGCAGTGTAGAAGACCATTGTCGAATGAGGAAAAGGATAGCAAAGTTGCAGATAGGGTTAGTTATGGAAGCTGGGACTTTCAAAGGTTGGCTGCTTTAATTCCAGCCAGTGTGTTTCAAAAACTGATTTCCACTTTGCCACCCGGCACCCATTATGGGTTCGGGGAATGATATTATAGCAAGGAGCGCTACAGATGATGGTGTCTTTACTGTTAGAAGTGCCTATTATCTACTTGAGCCTCCTACATTTTCCCCTTATAGGGCTGTCCTCATAGCGATTTGGAATTGGAAAGGGGCAGAGCATATCAGAGTCTTGTGTGTTGCGTTTCACGATCGTCTTCCTACCAATGTTTGGAGAAACAAGTGGTCCTCGGTTTCCGCTCTTTGTCAATGGTGTGGAGATGCCATGGAGAATAATTTGCATATTATTAGGGACTGCAAGTATGCAAAGGATTTGTGGTCGTGCTTAATCCACCCCACGTATCAACATCAATTCTTTTCCTCCTCTCTAAAAGATTGGTTTGCTAGATTTAGGAATATTTGCTAGTGGCACATGAAATCTCTTGTGGGGTGTTACTGTTTGGAAACTGTGGACATGGAGGAATGTTACTGTTTTCGAAAATGATAGTGAGAAGCCCACAGATACTGCTACAGTAGTATTGAATTCATGGCATACGTACGTCCAGTTGCAGGGGTCTTCCAATAATATAAGCTTACAATCTCAAACGGGATCAGTGTGGAAGCCTCCGCCCCCTGGTTGGTTTAAATTAAATGTTGATGGTGCTGTTATAGCTTCACAAATTAAAACTGGGTGTGGAGGTGTTATCCTTGAC
This sequence comes from Vachellia collinsii, assembly GCA_006871305.1. Taxonomy (NCBI): domain Eukaryota; kingdom Viridiplantae; phylum Streptophyta; class Magnoliopsida; order Fabales; family Fabaceae; genus Vachellia; species Vachellia collinsii. The sequence continues at coordinate 3,846 of QFDD01120201.1, forward strand.
CGTAGAGGAGCTTGGGTAGTAGGGTTCACTCATTTTATTTGACCATCAACAGCTTTGGAGGCCGAATAGTGGGCTATGTTCAGGGGGCTAAGAATTGCCTGGGAGTTTGGCTTTCGGAGAGTAATTCTAGAAATGGATGCACAGGTATTAGTTGATTTGGTGAAAGGTGATCCCACAGCTAAAGCTTGCAGCTTGATGGTCAAACAGATTATGAAGTTCTTGAGTTATCAATGGGATTTACATATTACCTTCATCCCTCGAAGTTAGAACCAACTAGCTGATGCTCTTACCAAGGACGGTTTGAGCAACTCTTGCGATGTTAGACTGCTGCCCTATCCATTTGCAGTCCTTGTTAGATTCAGAGAGTATGGGATTAATTTCCCCCTAGAATATTTTACTGTCTTCAAATAAAGGCTCTGCCTTCTTTTGTATCTAAAAAAAAAAAAAAGAATTCATCGTCATCACGTCATGTCTTATTTAGTCGACAACTGAATTATTTCGTCCAAGGAAAAGTGGTATTCGTCTCAAAGTCACAATACAATGAAAGTAGAAGTTCACATTCTCAAAAAATTCAATCGCCTTTATAGGGCAATCTTGGATTGCTTTTTTCTCCGGAAAACCTCACCAATCAATAATTTTAATACAAATAAGTGAATAACTACACCGGGATCCTAGGCTCAAATCCTATGAAATAAGTTAACAGTATAGAAACAACAAATGAATTATATTATATTACATAGTCTCAGATGCTACGATGAGCTCTATTTTCCTCGTCCAAACCCCAGGCCACCACCTTTACCAACACTTAGATTCAGAGAGAGTAAAAATCACATCACAAATTACTGCTTCGAGCCTCGCAGCATAATGTCGCAGCCGGCTCCTCATTAGAGGAGATTCTTCTACTGATACTGATAGCATGTGTCAGCTATACATGGAGGACATAGCGGAAAAAATTTCACAAGGAAAAGACATGAATTGACAGGATCCTCTGAACTGGCTTTAATTAGAGTGAAGGAAAAGGGAAGAGAAAGGCGATCCCACCATCATCCGCCTGAGTAGAGGCAGGATCCAGCCACCCCTGTTGTTTTCTCCTCATCATCCATATGCATGCAGGGTAAAGATGACAACAATAAATATCAACTGTACATCGATGTACTTGTGAGGTAAGCAACACTATTTATCAATCCTGAGATTGTTGCATAGATGGCCAAGCTCAGGTCTTGCGTTCATCCATGCGGCAAACTCCATTTCGTCAGGAGAAGTGCAGTGCAGATAGGATCTAAATGTAATGAGGAAAAAGTAACGCCTGCACAATGAGACAGGAAACAGAGAAGTGGTTACGCAACAAAACACATGGGCTATATTTACTAGAACAATTGCTACTGGCGTCCATGAGGAGTGGATTCTTTGTTAAAATGGAAGTGTTGTCGGAAAAACATTTGAATTCAATTAACATATCTAAGCCAAAACGCGACTAGTAAAAGGGTAGCCAAAATTTTACCTCAAAGCCTTGATACCCATGCCCCTAAGATACGCACGTTCCTCATCATCAGCATCAGCAAACTCCTCAAATTTCTTACTGTAATAAAGAATATCATCTCGTAGGTGCCCTGCACCTGCACATCTGTTAAACAGAGGAAACAAGTTGAAATATATATAGTTATTTTGGGCAAAGTCGGAGGGTAATTTGATAACAAGAATTAACTGGACTAAAATGACTACAAGGACATTTAAACCATATTTCAACAAATATGCATTTCTTTACATAAGACAGAATTTACTCATTCGCCTAGCTGTCAAACAGGATTTTGGCTTGTTTGGTTTATTAGCGTTGCAAAATTGATTTTGCAACTTAGGGTCCAACACTACTCTCACATTATTTTGGCCAAAACGTCCAATGGATTTCCAAACACAAAGGTCATAGCATATAGTGAAGTTTTAAACATAGGCGCAAGTTAATCACCTTTCAATAACAATGTCGACATCTGCTTTGCTTTGAGGACCACGTATAAGGACTCGTGTAAGGTTTAATATGTCCCTGTAGTCACCCATCCTGAGTGCTTCTTGGTTAGATGCTCGAGAGGTCACATTCTCTACTTCCACTGGGGATATGGCCAACCCAAGCAATGGTTGCAGAATTTTGGTTGAAAAGTTTGCCTCTGCACCAATTTTAATACACATAATGGCCATTGCATATGCGACTCCACCAAAACCTGTGTGTGATATGAAAAGGTAAATTCCTGCAGAACTGTAACACAAATTTAGAATTCAGCATTTCCACCCAAAAGGAATTTAGCATCAATTATTGGTTAGACACACAAATATATTTTCTAGAGAGCATGTGCTCATAAATAGAATCTAGCACCAGGTGCTACAAATACTTGTACTGGCCTCAACCAATTACATAGGAGACACATGTGTTACTGTTAATTTTAAGTTCTCAGAATTTAGAAGGGTTTCTTTTTGTGGACCATGGAAGCCGCCGAAAAGAATACCAATTTTATGTTAGTTCATGGCTTCATGCTCCTAGGGTACATATATTTTAACATCTGCAGGCTACTTGTCCAAAAATGTTAGATAATTCCAAGAGACACAAGCGGATATACTGCCAAGACACTTACTCATCTTTACAGTACTGGATTGCATCAACATCAGAGGCCGAAGCATCTCTCTCTCTTGTTAGTGGTATCCTCCGATAGACAGTATCATATCCCTCATATTTCAGAGCAGAATAAACTTCTGCAGGTGTCTTCACATCATTTGCCAAAATGTTCTCCCAGTATCCAACAACATCAGAATGATTTGTTGAAGGGTTATATTCTTCACGATGCAGTAGCATTCGTCCACCAGACTGTCTAATCTCAGCAAGTATATCTTCTTTTAGCCGTGCCTCCATGTGTTCCACCTGCATTGCAGTTACCATGAGTTGTATGACACAGAGGATTTGTTATGTGTTTCAAGAGAATATTATTGTTGAAGAAGACACACCACAGGACCAGTGATGCCCACATGCTTGAGTGTATCAACATGTTTGTTTAACTCCCTTAAGACAAAAGGAGTATCATTGATATAAACAACCGCTTCCTCTCTCAGATCAGTCAATACCACTTTCCGAGCAACTGAGTTGTCTGCTTTACACTTAGCGCCTAAGTATGCCAGTATCTCCTTCGCACCAGAAATGGTTGGAGTTGCCATGCTATACACAGGGTATTCATCAACCTGAAGGATAGTCAGATTTAGCAAAATGACATTTCACAAAATTACATATAATAACGTGAAATTTCAATTGACTAGCTGTAAAAAATAAAAATAAGAACATACAAACGCATACATGTGCAAATACCACCAAAAATGCAAATTCTACCCACACTCGGATGATCCTCTAGGTCACCACTGGATGTGTGGCAACACAAATTTGATGATTGCTTCTTTAGCAATACATATATATGCAGGCATACCTTGTAAACATGAGGCGCACTATGTATTTGCATGTGGCTGGAAGTTCTCTGACCAGGAAAGAAATACATTTTGAGTATGGAGCCTTTCCCCAGTACGGAACCATTTCGTGCCTTGACAACTTCCTCCATCACCACATCTCCATGCTGAGACTCTTCAGGAGCTCTCGATTCTTCCTGCATTTCAAATTGAACAATCCTACTTATAGTGTTTCGCCCCTTTTTGGAGAAAGGAGAATAATAACTAAAAAGGTAGAAAAAATTTACAGGGACACTGAAAAATCGCCCTGGTCTTAATCTAATGCTCCGCTTCATAGCCTGCACCTCTGGCCTTTGATGCAACCAATTCTTAAATGTAACTTTTAGGTCTCCTTGTCCACAAAATCCATCAAATGCCTCACTTCCAAGATATGCCGCAAAAGTAATCAGCCGGAAATACCGCTCCAAATACTCAGCACCACGATTTAAAGCCACTCTCCTCACTCTAGGCTCAACATGCTGTTGATTAAAAACTTTTCCATATTGTAGAACAGCTTGGCGTATGTTTTGAAGTGCAGAACATCTATCAATAACGGCATCTAAAGCCTCTCGGCATTCCACCCCATTATCAAATAATGTTGTTATCTTCCATAACAAGAGGATGTCATTTATGCCAAAAACACGATTTTGTTTCTCGTCTGTTTTTACTTGCAAAGTATTAGAGGGTGACACAGTAGTATTACCCCCAGTTTCATCTCCACTTGAGGCATCACCATCTACTTCCTGTGTCACATCACCCAGGATTTTGATGGGCCTCCCATGATCAATTCGAAGCTTTACCAGACAAGCTATAACAGTGCCAGTGGTTGTCCTGCCTCTACCCATCTGTGTTTAGTGGAAAATTAGCAGCAAATTATGAAAATGAAAAAGATAATTAAAAAAAATACTAATACCAAAGTGAACAGAGAGAGTACAACATATGGGATAAAGGATTAAAAGGTTACCTGACAATTGAAAACAAAGGCGGTGTCCATTGGAGCAGAAGCTATATTAGCAGCCATTGTATCAAAGTCTGAACTTTTTGGAGCTTTTCCATCAGTAATGGGCAAACGGGCATACTTAATGGGAAATCCGTCAGCCTCCAAGCTTTTAAAAACTTCAAGTGGCGTTTGAATTGCATCGGAGGTGACATGTTCCCAAGCATCAAATATCTCCCCTTCATCTGTTTCATGAATTACCAATATGGTACTTCCATACTTTTCTGCCTCCCTTAGAATGTCTTCTTTTAATCGTGCTTCCATTTTCTCAACTCGTTCACGACCAATTCCCTGAAAGTTTTAAAAAGAAAAGTTCAAATCACTGACATTGGACAGGACATCTGGGGATAAAATTCGCATCCCTTGTCAACATATTGAATGTGCTACATATGTATGATTTTGTAGATTTTTAAAATACTTTACACCTAAAAAAGGTTAAGGGGAAAGGGTCCAGCTGATGTGAACCAACCTTACAATTTGACTTATAAGCCAATGCACCAATCCCTACAACAGATACTACACCTTAAAGGTCTTGTTATCATCTTCATGTTTCAAGGGAAAGGGGCAACAACATATCAAACCCATAGATTATGTATTTGTGACCTTATGTAATATTAATCCCAGAAAGCTAAGACCTTCTTTTACTATTAGGCACAGAGGCCAAGGAGACATTATTGAACCAATCACTGTCATCTGTCAAAAGAATTAAAAAGCAGCATTTCATAAACTTGCAATCTCCATGTCTGTGGCATTCCAGACAAGCATTCGTATGCCCTATAAGTCAATTAGCAAATGCTATTTCCCAATAAGACCGCAATCAACATCAGCCAACTACAAGGAGAATTGATATATACTTTCTACTAACATATCAGGAGAAATTCACACATTAAAAATCAAAATAGTATCTAGTGTTACTAGATGGCAAAGCAGATGGCTTGCATCTCGGTAGCTTGCAGGCGTGGAGAGACTATCTCAGCTGCAACGTTGCCGGTTCGAGACGCAGCACCCAAGATGGCAAAGCAGATGAATGTGGAAAATTCAATATTTCATCATCCAAGTCAAATTTGCACCAGAACCAATCCCCTTAACTCAACTTTATTTAAAAAAAATGGAAAAATAATAATTTTTACCGTGTACTCCAACATATTTTTGTATGGTCTTTCAACCTCACGGAGAACAAATGGCTTCCCATTGATGTAAATAACAGGTTCTTCTCTCATATTATGCCAAAGTACTGGGCGTCCACCTTTAGAGCTACCAGTCCTACGAATGACTGATAGAATACCATCAATAGTTGGATTTGCCACTCCATAAACTGGAAGTCCAGGAACTTCCCTGAAATTAGGTGCTCCCTCTACTCTCTCAGGTAGACTTGGGTTTTGACAACCAGGACAGTGATCACTTTTTAGAACAGTTTGACTACCAAGAACCTTGCCAGTTCTCAAGGCGGCAACCAGACCAATCTCAGAAGGGCGGCCATCAGTAGATTCAGCTATCTTCTTCAGAGATGGCTTCAAACTGGAATATCCAAGCGCGCCCATTGGATTTCTCCTGAGCAACCTGCCATGCCAAAAGCAAGATAGACTTGAGTTACCTGTCCAATGTCAAGTCATAAGATTGAGCAAGTTATCAATAATTATAATCAGCAATTAACATCCCCCAGGTGGACCACAAATCCCCAGTGCTTAGTTGATTAGAGCCAACACAAATTGAAATAATGCATTGCAACTAGTAGTTGCTACTTGCTAGCTACATCTGTGCTCAATAGGTTTGGGACCCCTGACTTAATGAAGAGAAAACCATAACGAGCATAAACAACAAGCCTTCACAATTTTTAATAATTTTACCTCCGAATAATACTGTATAGTTCTGGCCTAGCTTTCATCCAGTCAGCAAAGCTGCTGTGACCTGCAGAACTAGAACAGACTGTAGGCCTTTCTGAATGAATGTATACAGCAAAACATATTAGAAAGTAGTATCTCTCCAAGTACTCCACAAAGAACGAGAGTGAAGCTTCCCTCTTCATTTCATCTGGCTGTCGCAGAAGGTTATTGCGGTAGGTAGCAATTGCTTCACGCAAGTTCTGAAATACAATCAAAAGAAGAATTTTATGCCAAAAATTAAAATTAAACCCTCAAGATACATGGAAACGAAATTTATAAAATAAAACAGTACAAAGAACCTAAAAATTATTTCTGAGAAATATAGTTTGAGGGCTTGTTCGGGATTAGCTTTTGAAAAGTGATTGTACGCAATCCGAGACAAGTATGTGAGAGGAGTTTTATCTCGACTTGCGTGAAAGTGATTTTAGAAGTGGTTAACAACATGCTGTGAGTCATAAGGTATAGATACCTGCATTGAAGCACACTTGTCAATAACTTTGTCTACTTGTCTTTTCCCCTCAACACCACCCTGGAAGCATGTGAACCATTAGGAAATATATGGATGCTCGGTCTTTCAAAAGTAATAAAGTTGATACCAATACCTCTAACACCCTACACAAGCTTCTTATAACTGTATATTCTCCCTTGCGAATTGCCTCCTCTGAGTTAGGCATATGGTCAGCAACATCAGAGGTGCATGAAGAAATTCTACCAATTGAATTGCTTCGAGGAAAACCTATGATATTTAACATTTTGTCAATGGCATGGCTTTTCAACTAGAACACCCTATTGTTTAAGGTAGATCAGCTAGCTATGGTGTCTAATAGTGGAAATTATATCATGTTGAGCATACGTTCAATTTTCTTTCCAAGCACTGATCCCTACTGGTCAAAAATGGGTATTCAATGTAGACAATATCAATCCCAAAGCCATAGAAAAGCAAAGCGCCTCCCTTTTATAAATTAACCACCTGCCTTCCTTTCTTTGTTTAAAAGAAAAAAGTTAAGACCAGATTAAAATATGAAAGAATTCACTTTCTAATATCGACAATTCTTAGACGAATTATGAAAATATTACAAAAAGAAAATAAAGTCAGAAAAATCGAAGGAATTAGAGTAGGAATGAGTACCAGAGTCTCCAATTCGGTTAAGGTAAATCAAAGTTGCAATGACCATTCCAGTTGTAGTTCGTCCACGCCCCATTTGACAATTAAAAATCATCTCTGTATTTACATCAGCCTGAGAAATTTTTTGAACCTAAAATCACAATGAAGAGAAGCTAAGACACGTGAAAATGCCAGAGTTTCAGGACTACGAGATTGAGTGTTCTTTGTAAGTGCTTTTTGTACCAGAAATAAGGTCTTAAGAACCCATGCTGCATTTTGATGAATGAAAAGTAAACAAGAGAGGAAAGTCCAAAGAAAATTTTTAAGAATTTAAGATGACGAGAAAAACTGAGGATGCTTTTAGAATTTAATTCATACTTTCTTTCTCATTTCACTTTTCTGTTAATCAAAACAAGGGGAATCTTCAACTGTTCAAAAATTTTCTTTCTCCTTTATTTTTTTTTACCTTTGAGCCAGTCATCTACCTAGAATTGTTTATCAGCAGCTCTCTGACAAAGCGAAAAAAAAGTAGGCTACATCACTCAACCCTAAGATTGTACCAAAATAATATATTCAACTAATGATGTTAATATATGACAGAGCATAATAGACATGGTGAAAGAATAATTAGTTATAACAGTCTCACAAACAACTTGTGCGGAGGTTTTTACTCAAACAAATAATTTCTGCATGAAAACTAACCAAAGCATCGAAATCAATCTCTTCTGGTGATTTTTCATCTGTTATTGGAACCCGTTCATAATTGACTAGGTATCCTTCCATTTGAAGTTCCTTATACACCTACAGCAAAGAAAAAAAGTTTGATGAAGTCCATTAAGACAAACTGACAGAGTAGCCTCAAGCACCCATAGTAAACAAGTTCCATCAATACCTCAAGTGGTGTCTTCACAGAGTCACATGACACTGGTTCCCATTGGTCGACCATATGACCATCTGGCAGTTCATCAGAGACAAGGATCTTATTTCCATATCTATCATGTGAAGGTGAAGTTAATTTTGGGTACCAAGTTTGGAGGATTTGCTAATAATAAGATGAATTGCATGTGACAGACACTCAGACAGGAAAACATACGTTGCAGCCTCCAACAGGATGTCTTCTTTCAAACGATCTTCCATTTGCTCAGCCCTTTCCCTATTGATACCCTAATTCAATAAAGAATGCCAGAATAAGTTAAAAGGATAGCCATTTCAGCCGTACATTTAGCAAATTGAGTACAACCCAAACAAGATAATCCCAAACGGTAAAAAGTTGCATTATGTAGACAGCCATCATAAAATCTAGACATTCCACATAAACATGGACCATTAAGCAAAACGAACATACAAAGTTAAAGCATTAAGATTTTAAAACAACATACTGTGTACTCAAGGTTGGTGAATGGTCTCTCCACATCACGTAGAACAAAGGGGCGTCCATTAATGTACACAACCTGATTGAAAGAAAAGGGGAAAGAAATGAAATTTAGAAAAGATGCCAAGAGTATTCTTTCGCAAATAGGCAAAGCAACTACTGGGACTTTAATCACATAGAACGTCTAATGTGTACGCATTTAACACTTAAAGCTGAAGGCCATATAGAATGCCATGGAAATTATGCAGAAAGGTTCTCCTAGCCTCCCTCGTTGGGGAAAAAAACAAGGGAAAGAAAATCTCAAATATAAAGGGGGGAATAAAATAAAATTTCGCTGCATTTTACCAAGTTGTCAGAAATTAACTAATGCACAAGAGCTCAAGTATGACTATGTTAGACCAAGCAAGCAAATTGAGAGGTCAAGTCACCAGCAAACAGACATACTGGTTCCTCACGAAGGTTAAACCAAAGAACTTGTGCTCCCCTCCCTCCACTTTGTGCACCAATATGCTTGAGAACATTTTGTATACCGTCAATTGTTGGGATAGCAACACCGTGAACATGTAAGGAGTCGGCCTGGCAATAGTAATGATTAAAAGAAGAAAAAGATGTCAACAAGATACGAAAATGCAACCCAACTTAACAAGACAAGATGAACAAGCATCTCAGATTCGAGGTCGCCAATAATAAGTAGATTCCACCACACAGATAATGATTCTTGGTGAGGTGATTCGGACGCCTAAAAATTATAAATTGAAGACCACTTTTCGCTCATATCATAAATGCTGTAAACATAAGTTGAAACTCCGTTCTTAATAGGGTCGCAAATGACTCTTCACGGCAAGGAGAAAAAGAAACAAAGCTTGGGTTTCCAGCAAGACAAGAGTAGGTAAAAATAATAGTAATAAGACTTAATTGAAGACGCAATAAATGCTTCACGGAATTAAACCTACCAGGACAAGTTAGTCCAGATAAGGCAATGAGCACTCATGCAGTAAGCAGAGGCAAGACCAAGGTGAATATTATTAAATACCTGGCGATAATTGGGAGCGCCTTCGATCTGGGGAGACAAGCGTTTGTTCTGGCAGCCAGGAAAATGGTCACTCTTCAAAATGGTCTTCTTACCGAGGACTGATCCTCCTCTCAACTTCATCACCTGATCCAGCTCTTTCGGTAATGACATATTTTTAATCCTCTAAACGTTCACAACACTTGCAAGTTGCAACTCTGCCGGCGCCCACTCTATTCCTCACACGTAGCCCAAACAAGCGCGCACTCGTACTAACTCCGTCAAGACTTTTTTTTTTTTTGGGCTCAAATCTTCCACAATTCAGTTTTGATCTAAAATCTCAAGGAAAACGATATGAGCTCACAGAAACGGAAATGCAGAATGAAAGAAAATCTCAGAAGCGGGCCAAAGTGACTTGTCACGTCATTCGAACTTACTGGTGATTCTTTTGGTTGTCCACCTCCTCAAAAGGCTGGAATAAGTGGATGCACCCTTTCCCTTCTTCCCTCTGATTTTCCCGGAAAACTCTTGATTTGCAATACTGATGTTTTCTAGACAACTAATGAGTCGTCGACTTTGTACTTTTTTGGATGCTTTAAATCCCTCGTTCCTGAGTCCTGACAGTACAACGTGAAATGCGTGCAGGAAGTGATAAAATGCGAATCTTTTATTCGTTCTATAATAAATCTGCTTGCTGTTTATGCTTTATGCTTTACGCTTTACGATTAGTTTATAGTATTACTTTATACTCTGTAGCATAAAACTGGTTTGCCTTTAATTTTAAACCGCGCATGCAGCGAATAGTCTTTCTTGCAAAGGTGGCTTCGTCTACGAGATGCACAACTGACCATCAACAGTCTCTACACACCATTTCTTTACTGGCAATTGTCCGCACCGACCGTTCTGTCTCCTGCAGATTATTAATATAATGCTCGTCATGGATCGAGAGAATGTATGAATAATCCTATCGTCATCAGATTCAGACCTGCGCTTACTCATAGAAGGAGAAACAATAAAACTATGATTGGCAAAAAAAAAAAAGAAACAATAAAACTATGGGTGGAGAAACTTTGACTGAAAAATGCATAAAAAACAAAAAACAAACAAGAATACTGAACGTGAAAAATGCATACGACATTCGGGTAGGTGGGACTCGCACTGGGACGGGGGCTGATGCACGGTCATTTTTTATAGGGCCCAACAATTAAATTCCTCCCAGTCTTGTCACTACGGTTGTTACTATGTCTGAACATTTGGCTTAAAAAGACACTTGAGATATTGACAAGCAACGAAACTCATAACATTAAGCAATATGAATATTAAATAGGTGACTATTAACATAATAGGATTAATTACTTTTGGTAAGAATCTAGGGAGAAAATAGTGGGGGTCTTCGTTGCATTTTAGAAGAGAAGTTATTTATTTAGTTCTTTCGTTAAGATTATAACAACAGAGACATAGGGATAGAAAAAACTTTCTCAGCAACATTATACCAGTATTGCAAGCTCCCTAGTAGGCCATATGACAACAATACCAATTCCATTTCACAGAGTGAATTGAGCACTGCACTCACAACAGCTCAACAACTAGTATTTCAGGGGCTTCTTTGGGAACATCTTCTGAGTAATGCATTAGAAGTAAAAAAATTCTCAAGGAGCAAAATTGTTCATAAGTATGACCTGTGAGTTAAATGAACTTGCATGATGACTCGATTCAATTGCTGTCATAGTGAACAAACTCGAGTCAATTTCAATTGGATTGTAAGCGGTTGCCAGGTTTGAGCTTCTTATTTATTATTCTGACTTATATTGATCAAAATATTTGAGCAATTGAAAGACCTTAACTTGTATACCCTTGATCAAAATACAAGTATCCTGCTCAAACTGCTTATGAAAGACTTTACTTATTGATCAAAATACTTGCATTAATGTAGTCAGGTTTGAGCTTTAACTTTATTATTATTAATTATCAATTTTTCAATAATATATGACAATATTGATTAAAATGAAAGGCTTTGAATGATACAAGTATACCGCTTATAAAAGGCTTTTACTTATTGATCAAAATTCTTGCATCAACGTACTCACGTTTGAGCTTTAACTTTATTATTATTATTTATTATTAATTTTTAGTAATATATGACAATATTGATTAAAATGAAAATTTAATATTAGAATTGGAAAAATAGTAATAAGAAATAAGAAATGAAATGAAACGAAATTCAAAATGATCTGACTTGTGTCATTGCTATGACCTGTGAGTTAAATAAACTTACATGACTTCATTCAATTGCTATCACAAATGAACAAACTCAAGTCAATTTCTATGATTCAAATGAAAATTCAACAATTCGGTCATTGATTAAGACACATAATCAAATGAATGAATGTGTATCGGATTAGTATAAAAATGTCATGGTTTGTGACTCGGATCAATTAATATAACTCGAGTTAATAATACTAAATACATGTGACTCGAGTCAAGACATATGAGTTTAGTATGACTTGAGTTACCATGCACAAAGCCACATGCTAATGACAAAGCCACATGCACTCTAAAAATATTGAAAACGGCTCAACACAAAACTATAAAGGAAACAGTGAATGCGGATGTTGAGTCGTTTTTTTCTTAGGAGCAATGCTATTTTCCTTGGAAACAATTACCTGTGTCTAAAGCTGTGAACGGAGTTGTCTTAAGAGAACAATTAGGTGGAATATTTTTTATATATTAAATTGATGAAGGTACATGTACCTTTTTTTTCCTTTCAAGTAAAATAAGGCAGAATAATTTGAATATTTTTTTTAAAATGCACAAGTCATAAAAGAAGAGAAAGTTAAATTTAAAAGAAGAGAAAATTACTAATAATCACATCACCGAGTAATAAAATATTATTAAAATAACAGTATTTACTATTTTGTATATTGACTAATCGACTTTTTATATTAGAAGATCTAAATTTCAATTTTTTTAATTCTGCATTGAGAATGGAATAAAAAGTAAAGGACTATCCAAGCCAGGTTCTGACAAAACTAGAGCCTCTAGCCTTTCTCACATTGGCATCAATCATCAATTTCCTCAACCTTTCAGCCTCTTCCCACTTCTGTCCCAAAACATACAAATCAGATATGAGTGTATACATGCCTCCGTCATTTTCTGGTTTCACCATCCTCAATACCTGCCCAATCACTCTCTCTGCCATCTCAAACTGCCCGTGCTCCTTGCAAGCCGACAAGAAGGATCCCCACACAACAACATTTGGTTCAAGCTTCATTGTTTGGGTCATCTCGTAAGCTTCCTTTAGCTTCCCTGCTTTCCCAAGCAGATCAACCATGCATCCATAATGCTGGATCCTTGGTTCTAGCCCGTAACTTCCGATCATCTTGAAATACCCACGTCCCTCCGTGACTAAACCAGCATGAACACAAGCACTGAGCACACCTGTAAAAGTCAGTTCATTGGGTTTGATCCCCGCTAGCTGCATCTTCTCAAATATGGCTAACGCTTCTTCGCTGTACCCGTGCTGGGCGAAGCCGCAGATCAGTGAGGTCCAAGATATGACATTTCTTTCTTGCATAAACGCAAAAACTTGGGAAGCGAATTTCAAAAACCCACATTTAGCGTACATATTAACCAGAACGGTACCTAATTCCACACTCAAGTCCCATCCATTCTTCACCATAAAACCATGAACAGATTTTCCGGCCAACAATCCAAGAGAGCCCGTGTGGGCACAGACTGATAAAACTGAAGTAGTAGTGATCTCGTCCGGTTTAACTCGCCCATCGCCCACCATACGTCGAAAGAGTGCTAAACCTTGTTGATAATATCCATTATTCGTGTAAGCAGCAATCATGGCAGACCACGAAGCCACGTCCCTGTGAGGCATTTCATCGAAAGCTGATCGTGCTCCTGGGATATCCCCTAACCTTGAATATCCCGTAATCATCGTGTTCCAAGATACTATACTTTTCTCGGGCATTTCGTCGAACAATAGGCAAGCATCCGGAAAGGAAACAGCAATGTATGTGCTCAGAAGAGACGTTGCTACGTAGACGTGAGAGCTGAAGCCAAGCTTCACGATATGGGCATGAAGGTGACCAGTGATGGCGGCATTCTGCAGAGGAGTACAAGATTTTAAGGTGAAGAGAACGCTGAAGCTATCAAAACGAACCCCATTGCGGTGCATTTGAGCGTATAAATGTAGTGCTTTCAGAGGAGAGGAAGCCTTTCTCAAAGCTGTTGCACACGAACTCACATTTCCAACAAACGACGACACTGAGTGGTTCATAGGTTTCATTCTATCTTTAGGCTACTGACAAAATATCGGCAAATTCTGGACTAACAACCCAGGTGCATTCGCAGTGATAAGATATCATCTGGGAAAAACACCACTACCAACGGATGTGAAGACAAAAAAGCCACTCTTGAAGCTAAGTTGGATGAGAAGTGTAAGCGTTGGCGGGCTCCAGCGAAGAAGCAGGTGAAGTTGAGTGTTGATGGAGCATGCAGGCCTGTAGGGGGAGAGCCAGGGATTTTCTTACTGCGAATGCAAAGGGTCGTGAGAGATTGCGAAGGCAGGTGGATCAGGGAATTTCTTGCGAAGATGGTGGAGGCTGAAACATGGGTTAACAGAGGATTGGATCTTGCGTGGGAACTGGGAAGTGCAGGTCGAATCTGATTCGGAACCGAGGATCTGGGAACGCTCTATGGTTATCAGTCTTCGAGCTGTTAATCACTGAATTGTTGTAGTGGGAGAGAAAATAGAGGATGGAATTCAGCTTTGCATTTTTGGAATATTACAATACTTTTTGATAAAATAAAAGTGTTTAACTAACTTTAATTACATGCCTTAATCCACATAATCCAGTTAAAATAAGGGGGGTATGGTATCCGGTAGGACCGATACAATGCTGTAAAATATGCAGTTTTTCATTTCGAGAATAAATAGTATAGGATATAAAAATTAACACTTGGCCTCCTGATAAGAATCTTCGAGAAGCATTAGAATTTAGAAATCGAGGCAGAAGCAGCATGAGAAGAGGAAGCACCTGAGAAAGGCAAGTGAGCCCCCGCGAGAGAGCATATCAATGGCTTTCAGTGGACGAGTCGTCGTCTCTGCCATATGCCGTGCTCTAATCGTCGCCAATAACCGTAGCAATATTTCTGTTGCTCCCTCTTTCTCCCATAGGCGCCTCCCATGCAGATTTTCTGCATTGCCTTTGCCTTCCTCTGCATATCATCATTTCCTCAAAATCGCCAACTTCAATAACACTAGTACTAGGTTATTTTGTAGCTCTGAAGCAAATCCCACCAAGAAGAAGGTCGACACCAAGGTCAATTTTTCTCTCTCCGATTCTGATTCTGAGGGTGAAGATGAGGACAATTCTAAAAATGCCGAGAAAGAAGCTAACAAGAATAAGAAGCTGCCTCCTCCTTACGATCCCTTTAATAAGAAGCCGGCGATCGAAGAGCCCAAGGATCCAAAAGATTTGCAAGAGATCTTTCACAACATGAGAAGCGGCGACGGATTGTTAAATCACGCAGTCAAGATGTTCGACGCATTGTCCAAAGACGGTCTCACCCACGAGGCTTTGGAGCTGTTCGGACAGATAAAAGACAAAGGTCAAATGCCCGACGTGGTGGCTCACACGGCCATCATCGAGGCCTATGCCAATGCCGGTCAGCCCAAGGAGGCCCTCAAAGTTTATATGCGCATGCTGGCTTCTGGGGTGTCTCCCAATGCTTATACCTACACTGTTCTTATTAAGGGACTTGCTTCCGATTCCAAGTTTTTGGGAGATGCCAAGAAGTATGTGTTGGAAATGATGGAGAAGGGCATGAAACCCAACGCTGTGACTTACACGGCCGTGTTTGAGGCATTGGCTAGGGATGACAAAGCCGCGGAGGCCACAGAGTTTTTGGAGCAAATGAAGACCAAGGGATTTGTCGCCGACGAGAAGGCTGTGAGGGAAGTTCTAAGCAGCAAGAGGGGTCCCATCCTCAGAACCGTATTGAGTATTCTTTTCGGTAGGTAACTAGCTAACGTCTAGGTTTGGTCCCTGTGTGTGATATATGGGATGAGATGAGAATTGTGTCATCAAGAGTCTTGTTTTCTGGACCCTTGGTTTGGAATGCATGGTTTTGTTGATTAACGGGGAACATTGTTCAAATTGTACCTCCATCCAGCAGATTTGGTTTCACTTATTTTAAATGATTTTGCATTTTACTAAGTGAATATGTAAGAACGTAAAATTGTTTTTTCAAGCTAAAATTTAACATTTCCATAATAATTTTGTAAAATTACAAATCTGAGCATGATTATCTTTTGGTTATAAAAGGAGGAGACATATTATGGTTATCAGAGGAGGAGAGGAGGAAAGAGGGATAGTTCTTAGCTTCTTATTCTTAATCACACCAACCCTACAACTCATCGATTCATTTAAAGTTATTCTCATCGTTTTCTGAACCAGACATTAGAAATTTAGCATAGATTAGACATAGTAAAATTGGGGAGGAAGCACAGGATCATACACAAATTGCTGTTCTAGCTAAATATCACAAAAACAATACAAATACAAATACAAATAATAACTTTCACATCCCGCGTGAGAGGGAACGAACTCCCAAGGCCAAAAATGGAGACCTGTATAACGTCAATGACGGCAAATTAACGTTAATTCTGTCATCGTTTCAGTGAAGCACCTTTCAATTTCCTGAACCCATTAGGTTGCCGCCAGCCGCCAGCCGCCGCAGCGCAAATCTGCCAAACATGGTAACCTATAGTAGGTGAAACTACAAGTTTTAGAAACCAAGTTTGTTGGGACATTCAGATGCACGATGTCCAGATTGCCCACAGTTAAAACAAGCCCCTCCAAAGCTTCTGCAATGCAATCAATAACATATTAGCCAATATAGGTCTAACTGGGTTCCCATAGCTCACGCAGAAGAAAATTACCAAAGGCCAACAAAATCGTTAGCAAAGGAATAAGTACGCTCCCCCTCTTCTCAACCATAATTCCTGGAACCCACCCCAAGTTTTTCCCATTAACAGATGTCCACACACATTTTCCTTGTATATTTTGAGGATAAAACATTTGTCGGAGAGAGGGAATGCCTTCCATGAGAGGTACAAAATAAAACATCCCTTCAGAAGGGGCAGACTAACTTGTCAGAAGTCATACCTGTCTGACGATGAAGACCTGCTTGATCTTCTACCTCCAATTAGCCAATCATCATCGCTGCTTCTTGCTTTTTGAGACCAGCTATTGCCAGTTCTATTACTTCGACCTCCTTTCCTATTTGAACCACCAAATTCATCAAAGCCTCCACTGTTTCTTGACTTTTGAGACCAGCTATTGCTGGTTCTAAAACTTCGACCGCCTCTACTATATGAATCACCAAAGTCATCATTAGAATCACGGCCCCCATCCCATCTCCGTGGACTTTTAAAACCTCTCCGATCCCTGGAACCTCTGCGATCTCTGTCAGAAAACTTCCCATAGAAATCACTTGGAGGCCCATCATCTTGCAAAGGAGGCAACTGCCAGCACAAAGTAATGCATTATTCAGTAAGGCACCACTTGGGCAACAAAAAAAAAAAGGTAAGGCACTACACTTATACCAGAATACTTTTTGTGAGTGTGCGGGGATGGGTTGTTGTTTTGTGTTGTGTTTTTTTTTTTTTTTTTTGGGGGGGGTGGGGTTTGGGGGTTAAGTAAAATACGGTGTTTTGATAAAGGGAAAGCCAAAAGACAAATCCACAAAGGTTTATATAAAGAATATAGAAATTAAGTACCATAATTTACCTTACTGATCTTAGAAATAGTGTTGCCAGGTGGTATTTCCTTGTTCAGTAGCTCTTTCGCAATCTCCTCTGGAAGATCAAAAACGGCCCCTTGAACCTGATGGTCAAAACATCAAACAAGTTGAGCAGTTTCAGTGAACCTGAATTTATGAACAAAAGTTTCTAAGGACACAAGCCCCATGAAGAACTGCAGATACAAACCCTTTCGTCAGCAATTATGTGTATTTTTCCAACTTCATCAGCAGCTGGAGAATAGACATCAGCAAGAAACCCAGTGACCGATCTTGCAGACAAAAACCTTCTAGAATCTCCTTGATCTCTAGTCAACTGTAATGTAACCCATCCCTGCAATACCAATGATAAGTTTGATGAGCTAAAAATGTAAGATAAACTGAAAATTTAGCAGGCAGCACATTGGACTTTTTCAGACTAAAACCAAAGTACTTGCATCCAGATAAAAGTCAAATGCATCTTTAAATAAGATTCATAGACAGAATGAAATGTCTTCAGGCCAGGCATTATAACCAGCGTAGACTAGTAGATGCCCCAAGATTAGTGTTCTGTGCATTCAAGAAGACATTGTTTATTGTAATAGTTTTGGAAGAGTTCACATCAAGTATGAAGAATAATAAACAGAAAGAATAAGAAACAGTGCATTATTGACTTTGACAAGTTGGCTAAATGAAAGCAATGCAAAGTATTGTTCACTTTAAACAAAGGTGCCAGCTAGAAAATTGTAAAATGTCAACTTCAATGTAAACACAAGTTTCTCCATTACCTGCTCATGGTTGATAAGAGACCGGGATGAGGGAGGTTTTGAAAATCCACTTAGATGTGCCAGTGCAGCTGCAAGGGCACTTGTTCCTTGTTCCTCAATCAATTTTTGTGCGGTTGGGGTGAAAAACTCAACGGATTCAGGATGAACTCTATTAAGTGTGGCAACCACTTGGTCAGCTGATGATTCCAAAACATCATCTATAGCTGGCGGAGTAATAAATTCGAATTTACAGCCTACATCACGCTCAAGAGATCTAACTGTTCTCCTCTGGCTACTGGTGTACATCAAAAGAGCAGTACCTTCCTTTCCAGCACGCCCAGTACGACCAGAGCGATGTACAAATGTCTCAGGGTCATTGGGAAGTTCATAGTGAATAATCTGAAGAAAATGCTACAATAGCTTAGTACTAGCCCAAAGAAAATACAAGGGCCTTCTAGTTCAGATATTAATCCAAAACTTGTCTGATTGAAAGTAGATTAACATTAGTAAGAAAGAAGAAAAGATACTTTTCAGGATTAACTTGTATGTTTAGACATAAACACATTATCAAATACAAAATTTTAATTCTTCAATCAAATAAAATAATCACAGCGAAATTACAAATATGATTAAAATACACACACGTATGTGTGTTGTGTATGTATGATATAATATAAAGGTCAGACGCAGTGAAAATCCCCCAAATAGGAAAACATAGATGAGCCAGGAACAGCCAGAACACACTAAATACAAAAAAATAAAACTATAGACACGATCAAGTGGTTGGGGGTTTATGGCCTCAGAGTTCAGACTAAGCTAGCACAAAATCTAAATCATGAAAAATTGGTAAAATTTGGAATAAATGTCATGCAGAACCAAGACCAGAGATTGAATGTATTAAGACATGAACCACAAAGCATCTTGTTGAACTTACCAAATCAACATTAGGAATATCAAGTCCACGTGCTGCTACATCAGTGGCAACAAGAACTGTGAATTTCCCTTGCCGAAAACCATTCAATGTTCTCTCTCTCTGATGCTGAGATATATCGCCATGCAGTGCCTCAGAAGGTATACTATTTGTCAATGCCAGTGATACTTCATCAGCATCTCTTTTAGTCTGGGTAAAAACAATAGTCTTCCCACCCTTTGCATAAACCTAATTGACATGATAAAATGACAACATAACAAACATTAGCATTAGCATTTTAATTAAAACAGAAAAAAGGGGGGGGGATCGCAGATCTTACAGTTATGAGATCAGAAAGCATTGTCCGTTTTGACGTGGCAGTGGCTGATATTGCATAAAGTTTGATCCCTTCTGCAAGTTTTTCCTCTTCTTCACCAACCTGTTGCAAAAAACAATAGTGTCACAATCATTATTCTTCTTTTCAGATAAAGAGCATCAAAATTATGCTCCAACTTCATTCCACAAAACTCAAACATTAATATGCAACTATCTGCCTTAAACTACATAGGGTAGGGATTACTATGAGATATGGAGATGTTTTGAAACGAATAAAAATTAGAAATAGGAAACTAACAAATTGCACCACTATTACAAGTATATTTAAAAAAGAGGCAGAAATAGAAATACTTTACCAAATCAATTGTCAATGGATCGTCCAAATATTTTCTGGCAAGTTTCTTCACCCAGCCAGGCATGGTTGCAGAAAAAAGCATGCTCTGCCGTTCAGATGGCAGTTTCTCTAAAATTACTTCTACATCCTCCTCAAACCCAACAGCAAGCATCTGATCAGCCTCATCAAGGACCAAATAATTCACTTCACTCAGTTTAAGGCTGTTCCCGTTTATTAGGTCAATTATTCTACCAGGTGTTCCAACCACTACATCAACACCACGGGAAAGTGCATTTTGTTGTGTAACGTAAGAAACACCCCCATAAACACAAACTGTGCTCAAATAGGGTGCAGATTCTTTTATCTCTTTCTCCACTTGCTTTGCTAACTCCCTGGTAGGAGCAAGGACCAATACTTTGGGAAGACGACCAGATCGTCTGCAAGAAAACAAAGGGCATATGGTATACATGAATGGAGTCTGAAATTATGGACCTTATAATGCACGAATGGTAATGATGACTATGAGTACCTCTGGGAGGTTCTTTGCTCATCGTCAGTGAGCCCTCTAATAATTGGAATCCCAAATGCCAATGTCTTTCCAGTCCCAGTCTTCGCTCGGGCTATAATATCTCGACCTTGGAGGGCAGGCACCAAAACAGCTCTCTGATAACAATTGTTCGTTTCTTGTTATACATTTACTTTAAGTGGAATAATTCTAATTCGTTCATAAACTTATAGGAATGGAATTTATTTAAAGAAGGATGAGTAGGCATCTGGGATACAACATCTACCAGAAACTATAAGATGTAATGAACATCTTAAAGTGAACATGGTAAGCTATCAATGTGGGGTTCTACATATCTATAACACTGGAACTATAATATATGGGTGACTTACCGCAACTCCGATTCGTCGTGCA
>QFDD01120202.1:0-14292 GCA_006871305.1 Vachellia collinsii
CGTCACTGAGTACTAGCTGGAACTTGTGGCTCTCTGGCAAGAACTTGATCTCATGACCAAAGAGGTATGGTCTTCTCCTACTGATGCAGCCCGTAATAGGCGCAATATTGAAACCTCTCATGTCTTGCTTTTCTTGGTTGGCCTTAATCCTGAGTTTGACGATGTAAGAGGCCGTATACTCAGTCGCTCATCTCTTCCTTCCACTCGTGAGGTCTATTCTGAGGTTCATCGTGAGGAGTCACGTCGCCATGTTATGTTACCAGACCCTCCTCTTGCTGGGTCTGACACCATAGCATTGGCCAGCAAGCCCCTTTAGCTAGACATGACAAAGTTAAAACTGCAAATGGTTCGGCATCATCCATTGCTGGCACTGGCACTGTACCTCTTTCAGATTCATTGTCTCTTAAATCTGTTTTACATGTGCCTCACCTTGCATGTAACCTTATCTCTGTTAGTAAAATAACTAGACAAGCAAACTACTCAGCTCATTTTTTCCCCACGTATTGTTATTTTCAGGATCTCTCATCGGGGAAGAAGATTGGCATGGCCGTTGAGTATGATGGGCTCTACTATTTTAATGTGTCTACCGTGAGTGCTTTGTGTTCTCGCATCAGTTGTTCTGTTTTGTCTCCCCATGATAATAATATTTTATTATGGCACCAACGAATGGGTCAACCTAGTTTCTCTTATTTACAAAAGTTGTTTCCCCAATTCTCTACTAATAAAGATGTTTCTTTTCATTGTGATGTCTGTGAGTTAGCTAAACACCATCGCACTTCGTTTACACAATCTTCATATAAGCCATCTCGTCCATTTTCCATCATTCACAGTGATATTTGGGGTCCTTGTCGTATTCTGAATCGTACTAACTCCAAATACTTTGTCATTTTCATAGACGATCACACAAGGTTGTGTTGGGTGTATCTTTTAAAAGAGAAATCTAATGTATACAGAATTTTTATCGAGTTTCATCATTACATTCACACACAATTTGATTGTTCGATTCAAATTCTTCACACAAATAATGGGACAGAATATTTCAATAATTCCCTTAGCACTTTTCTTAAAAATCATGGCATTCTACACAAGAGTAGCTGCCCACATGGCCCTCAACAAAATTGCATTGCTAAACGTAAAAATAAACATCTTCTTGAAGTTGCTCGTGCTCTCCTTTATACTTGTCGCGTACCACAGTATTTCTGGGGGGATGCTATTTGCACTGCTACCCACTTAATCAATCGTACTCCGAGCGTGTCCTCTCTTTGCTCTCTCCCTTGGATAAACTTTGGCAAACACATACACTTCTTCCGATGGACAATTCTCTTCCGCTTCGCTTATTTGGATGCTCTGTCTTTGTTCATCTTCACCATCCACCTTCCAAATTTGATCCTCGTGCTGTTAAGTGTTTTCCTCGGCTACTCCAATTCTCAAAAGGGCTACAAATGTTATGATCCTTCCTCTAAATGTCTCTATGTTTGTCGTGTTGTTACATTTGTCGAGCATGATCTTTCTATCCACAGCCTTCAATTTAGGGGGAGTCCTGGAATGAATTTGAGGTTAGAGAGTGCATTCCTGAGCCAATACCACCAATTGTGTCCACACAAAAACCTGTGCACCCAGTCGACCCAGTGCCTACAATAGGGGGAGATGAGACTCAAAAACAACAAAAGAAATATAAAGTTTACTCATGGAAGCATGTACGGATAGAGGGGCCTAACATACTTGTGGGAGTGCCAGTCTCTAAGCCGGTGGCAGGTGCAGGTCCTCAGCAGAAAGTGATTGATGAATTAGAGTTGCCCATTGCCTTGAGAAAAAAGGCACGATCTTGTACTAGACATCCAATTCAAAAGTAGGTCTCTTATGCTGCTTTCTCACAAAATTACTATAATTTTGTGGCATCTCTTGATGAAATCAAGGTTCCTAATAATGTGTATGAAGCTCTTGATAATCCTGAGTGGAAAAACGCTGTATTAGAAGAAATGAGGGCCTTAGAAAAGAATAATACATGAGATGTTGTCGAGTTACCCAAAAGGAAGAAACCCGTAGGCTGTAAGTGGGTATTTACCCCCAAATACAATGCTGATGGTACTTTAAACAAGTACAAAGCTCGTCTGGTTGCTAGGGAGTTCACTCATACATATGGCCTGGATTATAATGAGACATTTGCTCCGGTAGCAAAATTGAATACAATTCGGGTTCTTCTTTCACTTGCAGCAAATCTAGATTGGCCTCTCCAACAGCTCGACATTAAAAATGCATTCTTGAATGGTGAACCGAAAAAGGAAGTATATATGACACTTCCTCCTGGGTTCAATTGTGGAAGAAGTCATCAAGTATGTAAGTCGAAGAAGTCCATATATGGACTTAAACAGTCACCTCACGCCTGATTTGACAGATTTACCATTGTTCTAAAGACAGAAGGGTATAAGCAAAGTTTATCAGATCACACCATGTTTGTCTCAACACATGGATCCTTGATGATGATTCTCATCGTCTATGTAGATGACATTATTCTCACAGGAAATGATGCTAAGGAGATTGAACGCATCAAGATGGCGCTAAACAGAGAATTTGAAGTGAAGGATCTTGGAAAGTTGAGATACTTTCTAGGCATGGAAGTGGCGCGGTCCAAAACAGGGATATATGTCTCCCAACATAAGTATATCCTTGACTTACTAAAGGAAATAGGCATGCTCGGTTGTAAACCCAGTAGAGTACCGATCAGTACCAAGAAGAAGGCCAGGAAACAAGAAAAACCAGCAAGTACAGAAAAGGAGGCAGCGAAAAAAAGGAAACAGGAGAAAGATGAGCAACCAACAGATAAAGGAAGATATCAGAGATTGATCTGAAAACTCATTTATCTCTCACACACTCGCCTGGATATTGCCTATGCAGTAAGTGTGGCAAGCCAGCATATGCACTCTCCAAAGAAGAAACACATAGATGGTGCATACAAAATTCTCTCAAGTATCTAAAAGGTACACCTGGTTGGGGCCTCTTCTTTAAGAAGAATGATTGCAAAACAGTTGAGATCTATACAGACGTTGACTGGGCTAGAACTCAAGAAGACAGCAGATCAACTTCTGGGTATTGTACCTTCGTGTGGGGAAATCTTGTGACTTGGCAAAGTCAAAAGCAGAGAGTTGTGGCTAAAAGCAGTGTGGAGTCCGAGTTGAGAGCTCTCGCTCAAGGGATCATGGAAGGATTATGGTTAAAGAGAGTAACTGAGGAAACTCATGTTCAAATCAGTTCTCCGTTGAAACTTTATTGTGACAACAAAGCTGCCTTAAGTATGGCCCTTAATTCAGTTCAACATAGTAGAACCAAACATGTTGAAATTGATAGACATTTTATTAGAGAGAAAGTAGAAGATGGAACCATTTGTTTATCCTATGTACCTACGAAGCTGCAGCTGGCAGATATTCTTACAAAAGGACTACCGGAAGACTTGTTTGGGAAATTTGTAAGCAAGTTGGACATGATAAATATCTATGATCCAACTTGAGGGGGAGTGTGGTAATTATAGAAATAATTATGTAAATAGGTATTTATGAAAATAGAGAAATAAGTGGCAGATTATGTGAGATAGGATAGAAGAGGATATTAAGGAATAATTATCTCATAATATCCTGGATGATTGTGATTGGCATAACCAGTGTACTCTATATAATATGTAATCTTCTTCTGTAAATAAACATACAATTATTCAAATATCATGTGTCTACAGTATAAGGGTAGGAACTCTAGTGAAGGATGCCATGAAGGGTAAGAAAATCTTTCATTGTGGAGTTGAAGTATTCTCTACTATTATCAGTTCGTAGAACCTTTATTTTGGTTTGAAATTGAGTGTCAACAAAGGTATGAAAGCTTTTGAAAACTGTAGTAACCTCAGATTTTTCTTTGAAAATGTAGACCCAAGTTAAACAGGTATGATCATCATCAAATGTTACAATCCAGCGTGACCTATTGGTACTAGGAATTTTGGAGGGGCCCCAAACATCACTGTGAATAAGGTAAAAGTGCTAAGTGGGTTTATAAGGTTTTGAATGGTAATTGTTCTGTGTGTGTTTATCGAGAGAACATGTGTCACATTGAAAAAAGGATAAATCTTTATTCGAAAATTGAGGATACAACTTTTTGAAATAGTTAAGGCTAGGATGTCCAGAACGGGATTGCAACAAACTAATTTCACTTAAAATAGTACTTGAAAGGAAAGAACTAGATAAAGAATTAGTCATAAGAACATTGGATGCTGCAGCAGCTTCATTCTTGATGTAATATAGGTCACCAACCTTCTCACAAAAGCCAATCGTCCCCCTGTTTCTTGCATCTTGAAAGACTATCAGAAGATCGGAAATTAGCATGGCAAGCATTTTGGGTGGTCAATTTTCCCATAGAAATCAGATTGCATGCAAGTTTAGGCACATATAACACATTATGGAGAGTAATGTATCAGAGAGTAGAATAGTCCCAAGGTGGGTCACATCCACATGGGAAGCATCAGCCAATTTCACAACCCTACATTTAGGACATGGTCAAATCTCATGAAACAGAGATGTGTCACCCGTCATATGACCAATTTCACCGGAATCCACTATACATTGTTTGGCATCACAACTCATGGCAGAGAAAGCAACAAAGATCATACCTGACTTTATCGCAATGAGACTTGTGGTGGTGCTTACTTTCGGGACCTTCTTAGAATTGCTAAGAAACTGGTGGATTTGATCTTTTAATTGATCTAAGTCAGATTTTGGCTTCTCTTCCTCGCAGCCCACTGCATAACTACGACCCTCATTCTTCCCTTTCTGTTTGTCTTGAGGACAGCAATGGAGCTTCCAGCAGTTGTCACGGGTGTGACCCTTTTTGGTGCAATGATCACAATAAAGGCGGCTCCTTCCTTCACCTTGAGTTACCATAGCAATAGACTCACTTGCAGGAGCAGGAGAAAGAACAGTAACTTTATTATGGCATTCTTCACGGCGAACAGTGGAGAAGACTTCAGGTATCGAAGGGATAGGAGAGATACTCAGGATCCCACTTCTTACCTCCTCAAATTCATGATTCAAGCCAATGAGAAATTTATAGATTCTGTTAGTTTTAATCCATCGTTGAAAGCTTTGGGCATTGGTAGTACTTGTCCAAGCTATCATATTATAGATGTCTAGTTGTTGCCAAAGTTGAGTCAAGGCGTTGTAACATATTGTCACAGTCAATGAACCTTGCTGGAGGGTGTGGAGCTTGCCTATTATTTCACAGAGGAGAGCTGTGTTGGAGGCAGAGGAATGCAGGTCATGAGCAGCTTCCTAGATTTCCTAGGCAGTTTCATAGAGCATAAAATTCTGACCTATATCCAAATTCATTGAGATGATCAGCCAAGACCTCACTTGACTATTTTTGGCTCTCCTTTGGCATAACGGGCCTCAAATGAAGCAGGATGAACAGCTTTTCCCATGACATAGTGTGCTCTCCCATGACCGCGGAGAAACATGAGGAACGAGAGGGACCACTAGAGGTAATTTTCACCATTGTGATCAGTGTTGCCAAATCCTGAGTCTAAGTTGGCGGGCAAATAGTGGGAGGTGACACATCAAAAGTAGTGTCATCAGTGGACAAGGTGTATGCTTGGAATTGACCGAATTGTATTTCAGCAGCCATGGCTAGCATGAAGGCTCTGATACCATGAAATCTGGAATATCTGATCAAAATATGATTCAGCTTGTTGATCTAATTTATTCAAGAGCTTAGTAGCGTACATAAATAGAGAACATTAGAGTTACCTAATATTGGGAATCTAGGAATATCTAACTAGAATCATAATATAATCTGATTCAATTATCCTAATCTTAAGGAAATTAATAATAATAATTACTGAAAGATTACATAAGAAAATAATGATAATCTAAATACAATCAGATCCTAAGTAATAATTATTATGTTGAGTGGGTCCCAGTCGTATGTCATCCATCATAGTGTATTTGAAGGCAGCAAGATTTTTCTTTTTATAGTTGACCAGAAGCTTGGTCATTCGGTAAAGTATGCTGGGCTATATGACTATTATTAACAAAGAATTTAGTGAATTCATAAAAAAAAAAAAAAACAAAATCTGTTGTCTTGGGGGTTGTCCATTTATTAGACATTGGTTTTTTCCTGTATAAATTTCTCCATATATTTGCCTGGAGCTAGGAAAACAATACTTGCACTCTATGCAGGTTGTCCAGGAGCAAAAGGAAAAAGGATATAGATAAGAATCAATATGATGTAGATGCATGTAAAATTCAAAATCAGTGATCAAATAGTTTGAACCTTGAATTGTTGTAGATCTTTATAACTTTAACTTTAATATAGAAAAACCACGACCGTTCTTGACATTGTTATAATCGTTCTATTTTAATGAGATATATGGAAAAGAGTATCGGTTTTTGATTTGTCAACAAGGTGAAAAATGTGGTTTCTTTTTGGTTTATGCTGAAGAATTCTTCAAAAACCTTTTGGTTTCTGTCAAATAAATGCCTTACATTACAAGCTTTTGACTTTTCAAAGGATGTATTCCAAGATTACATATTTCACTAAGCATAATAATGTAATGTAATTGATTTCTTGGCAAAGCTCTGTGTTAGGTCCGTTGTCATTACTTCTATGATTGACCCTTGTGCAAAGCAAAATCAATACATTCTATTTATGCTATATGTATTGATATACAAATGTAAGAACTTACTTGTACTATTGGGCAGCATCGAACTAAAGGATTGGTCATATGGAGGTCTGGAAGTCTTATGATGGTATACCGTGGTTATAATTATGAAGGGCTCACATCTAGCTGCCAATACAATGAAAGTGAAGGTGAAAACCTTTTTGCACCAGATGTCTCTCCTGGCAGTTTATTAAAAGCAGATGATAGCAATGCAATCTCATCCCTGGAAAAGAAGAGCATAGCTTGGAGGAACCAAGTATCGCCTGAAATCATGACAGCAGAGGAGGCAGAGTACCACAGCCTGATTGATGGTCTGGGTCCTCGTTTTGTTGAATGGTGGGGGACCGGAATACTTCCTGTTGATGCTGATCTACTTCCCCCTTTGGTTCCTGGTTACAAAACACCTTTTAGGCTTCTTCTTAGTGGAATGCGTCCTCGACTAACCAATGCAGAGCTCACTAATTTACGGAAACTTGCCAAATCTCTTCCTTGTCATTTTGCATTAGGTATTATAAATTTGCTGTATATTTTATTACATTTGTTTTTGTATGTACGCTTTTGATAAACGTCTTTTGCTGATGATTATAAAGGGAGAAATAAAAATCATCAAGGTTTGGCATGCGCTATTCTTAAGGTTTGGGAGAAAAGCTTAGTTGTGAAGATTGCTGTCAAACGGGGGATCCAGAATACAAACAATAAGCTTATGGCTGACGAGCTGAAGGTTTGCTCTCTGTAATTTTCTATGATATGGCATACTATTTATGCAATTGTGCTTGTATCAAGCCAAAGACGTTGCATTCTGGACAGAGTACTTACTGTTGAATTAAAATATCTGATAGATGCTCTGTATAATCAAGTGGTAGGGTTAGTGACTGAAATATTGGAATTAAATAATTGATATGTCCAAGGCCCCTTTATTATTTCCTTGCACATAAAATTTAGTTGTATGCTACATCTTGTATTTTCCTGTTATACTTTAATTATCCATTGAAGCATTTGCCTACGACATAATATCATGAGAACAAGTTTTAGTCCCATAATCACGTATCAGCTTTTTATTAATCTAAGAAAACAACAATATTATAAAAAGGTAATTAGAGATTGGGAGAACTGGTATGCTTTCTGCATATTTCATTTGTCCCAAAACTACATTACCATAGACTAACACCTTTATTTTTGTTCTTGTGAGGATAAATCTCTATCAGAATGGAGATTTTGATATCCACTTTTTAGGATGAATCTATATAATTTGACAGAAGCAACATTTTGTTAACATAGACTTGTGATATGCTGTTTAATTACTGACGAATGATTTGCTAAGAGTAAATGATTTGCCTTAATTCTGTTGATTTAAATATGTTCTGATCTTTTTATGCCGCAGAATTTAACAGGAGGAATGTTGCTGCTAAGGAATAAATATTACATTGTATTATATCGTGGGAAGGACTTTGTTCCAACAAGTGTGGCTGCAGCTTTGGCTGAAAGACAGAAATTGGTTAATCACGTGCAGGATGTTGAAGAGAAGGTGAGGTGTGGATCTGTTGATGCAATTGAATCATGGGAAGATGAAACAATAACACAAGCAGGATCTTTGGCTGAGTTCTATGAGGCTCAGGCACGTTGGGGAAGGGATGTATCCGCCGAAGAACATGAGAAGATGATAGAAGAAGCTGCCAAAGCCAAGACCATAAAGCTTGTCAAAAAAATCGCACATAAACTAGCTGTTGTGAGTGTCAACTTATTTTATGAAGTTTATACTTCAAGAATGCATTTGGAGATATCAGCATAAATGATAGATATGGGATTAGGCCTCAGTTTGGAATTCTTGCTTGGCAAAAATATAAGTGCAATCAACTTATTTTTCTCAATAAATTGTGTCGTTTTAGGCTTTGTTTACTAGTCACATTTAAAGTTGGAATTTGGACTATTAACTCTTCTAAATCTAGCACAGCTGGCTGTGTCTATTTTATATTTTTGCTATACAGGCTTATAAAAATGGAGATTACACAGCTGGATGGCTAGAGGTGTTTATACTGATTTATATAAATTTAAATTAGAATTTATATTTGTATAGGAACACTTAATTTGTTTTATGCTTATTTACCACTCTAAATGCATGGACAGGCC
The DNA here is from genome assembly GCA_006871305.1 of Vachellia collinsii. Taxonomy (NCBI): domain Eukaryota; kingdom Viridiplantae; phylum Streptophyta; class Magnoliopsida; order Fabales; family Fabaceae; genus Vachellia; species Vachellia collinsii. The sequence goes on from QFDD01120202.1 coordinate 8,822, forward strand.
CAGGCCAAAAAACTTAGAGCAGAAAGGTTATTAGCTAAAATAGAAGCATCCATGATTCCAGCTGGTCCTGATTATGACCGGGAAACAATCACAGATGAAGAACGTGTGATGTTTCGCAGGGTTGGTTTAAGAATGAAGCCATACTTGCCACTTGGTGGGTAATTTTCAGCTGTATTAAAAATTTGCTATCTTGCATCATTGTAATACCAAAATTTTGTTGACCATAATCTCCAGGTGTACGTGGTGTTTTTGATGGTGTCATTGAGAATATGCATTTGCATTGGAAGCATAGAGAACTAGTAAAATTGATAACAAAGCAAAAGACCCTTGCTTTTGTTGAAGACACAGCAAGGTTACTGGAATATGAGAGTGGAGGAATCCTTGTGGCAATAGAAAGAGTTCATAAAGGATTCACTCTTATATACTATCGAGGAAAAAATTATAGACGGCCAATTACTTTGAGGCCTAGAAATCTTCTAACCAAAGCTAAGGCATTGAAGCGTTCAGTTGCCATGCAACGCCATGAGGTTCCAACTTCGCTTTGACAATTATTAATCTAATCATATTTTATAAATCTGCAATGTTACATTTGATCTAGTATTTACTGTGCAGGCTCTGAGTCATCATATAACTGAGTTGGAGAAAACTATTGAACAAATGAACAAAGAACTTGTAAGTTTGTTACTTACATGCATGACTTTTGTTTTTGTGCTGTTTCATGTTATTTTGTTTTCTCTGGTTTAAAGGTTTATTGTCTTCGAAAATTTTTTCCTTTCATCTATTTCTAATTCGATATATTCTCCTGTATAAAAAAGTTATAATCCATCTTGTTGTCTTTACCTTGAAATAAAAATAAAATTACTGGTAGCACTTTCAGTAAAATATTACACATTATTAGAGAATAATGACGCACCAATGTCACCAAATATTTCGGGTTTTATGTATTTTGGGGCTTGTGTGTCTTTAATCAGTATTTGCAATTTAAAATTTGAAAGATTTTCTGCCTCCCATGCTGGGGCCCAAAAATGATTTTTCTCTCAAGCAACTGAGTTTGCCGTACACAAAAAATTCTTAAGTACAATATTTTTTTTGTATCCCATTGTTATTAGCAGAATGAGCATGAAGATTCTGATGGCTATGAAGACGATCGGGGTTTTGATGATGACGAAGATACTATTTGGGAGGATGGTGGAAATTCTGAATATCCAAGCTTCAAAGACGATGGGCATCTTATGAACGCAGTTTGACATATTTTCCCTAAAATTTTGATGTGTTCTGTGGACTGCACCTTTGATTGCCTGCTAACTACTAGGTATCAACATTGCTATATGAATGGTTCACTTACAAGTTCATAACTATGATCTTCACATTCTGCATTTAAATTTAATGGTCTCATTTCTCAATGAACATGCACTACATCCACAAAAGTCAATCCATGTAATGCAATGTTTTTGTGTGTTTGTGTGAGGAGGGGGGGGGGTGATGATGAATGTATAGATGTGATGTGGATCCCACACACAATTGAAATTTAATGATCTCATTCCATAACAATGCATGAATTGATAAAATATTAGACAGCAAAATATAGACGGCCAAGCAAATAGCTGTAGATTGCTATCCAAGCACTGAACATAAAGTACTTGATGTTTGACAGATTTCCCTTTCTCTGTAAACCACTTAAACATTTATAAATATATAAACCGATACTTTGTAATGGTTTGTTTTGCAGAAAACTATTCTGATAGGATGATCAATGTGTGTTTTGTCTGCTGCTATGCTCGTCCAGCCAAGATATGATATCATCAAGCACGCTAGATATAGTCTCATCAGGTTCACCTTCAAGTAGATCATGGTAAGCATTCTTATAGAGGCGGAACTTCTTGTCCTCAACTCTAGCTTTATCATACAAAGCCTCGCTAGCTGATGGATCAGTAATTATGTCAGACTCTCCATGCATGATCAACAGTGGCAGAGAGACCTGCAGTAAGAATTATTTAAATTAATTTCCACTAGAAACATGAACAAAGAAGCTACTAACGATATCCCTGCTCCACCCTGGACTCATAAACTGAACGAATTTTTTCTTTTCTTTTCTTTTTCTTTTTTTCTTTTTTGGTTTTTTTTTGGGGGGGGGGGTGGGTTGGGTTTGGGGGCGGTGTGGGAGAACTTGTTCAGTTTGTGTCCTTCCAGAATCCTGAGTTGTATTTTAGTATCTGATGAATTGTATGTTCATTTAGAGAAAGAAAGACAATTAAAAAGTGTTAATAAGTAACCGGATGGGGAAGTTTACTTCCTCCAATCGTTGTTCTATCTCCTGTGTAGCTTTAAGCAACTCCAGTGCAGTTCCTAGCCTTGGTTTATCCTTGTAGAGTAATACATTATAGGGTGCCTGAAGCAAACCAGTCAAAACTAGAGTGAAAAACGACAGAAAAACTAAGAGTAAGCAACGCAATAAAATTAATAGCAAAAAAGACAAACATGGATGATTTTCTGCATTTTTATTGTCACTCTAAGTTAAGCAAATCCTTATTGGCCCAAAAAAAAAAAAGTTAAGCAAATCCTGATATATTTATTCTCAACTCGTAAGCATCAACACCTACCAGTTTCCTCTTGTTCTTATCTCTAAATATGTTCTCTTTCACCTCTTCCTTTTGCGGAACTAGCTTAGTTTTGGGGAAAACCTTGGCAACACCAATAAGCATCTGCTTCAACAACCAGTGCGGAAGCATATCCTCTGCAAACTACTCAAAGAACACTGGTTAATTTTCCGCCACCATAGTAGAAGGCTGAAGAAGTGAAAGATCTTCATCCTGCTTGAAATTCATGGAGATACCTTGCAGAGAGGTGCGATAAGAGCAGCACCATCCCATGCAGAAGGTTGTTTGAAGTGCAGCTTCAGAGCAATGGCTCCTCCCATTGATTCACCTAATAAGAAGCTAGGCAAGTTTTTATATTCCACTTGTTCTGTCATAGAAGTAGAGAAATTGATTTAGAACTACAGGGGAGACAAAGAATACTATTATAAAACAGATTCAATAATCTGATTTCTTGGTAAATCTAAAGACACATAGGCTATTGTCTAGCATAACTAAAAAGACTATGCAAAGGAAAATGATTATCATGCACATGGATAACCAATGGATGAAATCAGGAAATAAAAAATAATCTTACCCTTGATACTGGAGAAATGCTCATTGACATCATCAACCAGATTGTCAAAGTTAGGAATATAGCCGTGAAGACCTTCTGAGAGACCAAAACCAGGGTAATCCATTGCAAATACTGCATATCCTGATGATGCTAGCTTCCTTGCAACTCCTAATATCACATACAAGATAGAATGAAACCCCAATTATTTGCTTCCCTTGATACATAAACTAAGTTTCGCAGTGCAAAGTTAAATTCATGCCTTCAAAGAAAAACGTGCAAGTGTCTCCATAACCATGACAGTAACAAACAATTGCTTTCAAAGTAGCTGTTTCTGGAAGCCAACTCTTTGAGAATATTTCTAATCCTCTGGAGTTCATCTCATAGACCTGTACGCACATAATTGAAATGATTTAACAAAAGTAGTTCCATGACACTATAAGCTAGAGGATGCAGAAATGAGAAAACTTGAGTTTCACTTAGGAGCCAAGCTACATCCTATGCCTCTACATTTTCACCACAAGAGGTGTTCCAGATGCTCCTTTTGGTATCTAACTTGAGTATGATTCAGGCTAACTGAAAGAAATGAAAAAAAGGTTATACAAGTGTTATCAGTGTATATGACACTGATCTCTCCGAATCAATATATCATTTAAAGAATCCTCTTGCATTCTGGCTTTGTGGCAGATTTACAATTCATATCTGATTTTGCAAATGTCTTTTTTTCCCCCCCCCCCCCCCACAAAATTTTTTCCTTTTCATTTGGCTAACCCCTGTGCCTTTTCAACCGTCCAAAAAAGTTTGAATACCTCTATGTAATGTGGAGGGACTGTTCTTGTTCTAGTACAACAATAATATTTTCTTTTATTTTTAAATTTGGCACGAACATATCTTGAAATAAGAAATTATCTTATATTTCACTTTAATTCCACAATTGTATCAAAATGTACTGTATTTAATTTGTAATTAAAATTAAAACATAGATATCAGCAAGCAAAAGATATTTTAAAAAAATTGAATTTGTACTAAAATGTATAGTAAGTTTTATTTTAAAAGAGATTTGTTAATGAATAATTTAAATTAAAAATTTTCTTGTATTTATTGGCATGATTATTGTTTTCTCGCATGCTTCTTGATTTCTGAAAAATAACATCTATTGTAATATATACTTATGAGAATGGGCAAGCCAAAAGCCAATATGTACAAAGCTTCTTATTTCTTTACCTCTCTCGTCTTCACACCATCTTCCGGGAACTGCAATAAATTCAGAAACAAAGAAGAATTATAAATTTCCTGTGTTTTACACTCTATCAATATCAAATAAAACCTACAGTAAATCATATCATTTATAAGTGATCAGCAACATGATTTACCTGCAGTTTTGTAGAATGCATTGACAGATGTATTTACTAAAATTTTAAATTTAAAAAACTGCATTGTTTACAAGTTATAAACTTTAGCTATACATAAATATGCTTGTTTGAGATCATTTTAGTGACACACTGGAGCGACCACCTCAACACAAATTTGTGTTACCAAAAGGAAAATGAAAAGCCTGGTAAAAGACCATCTCTTATATGTAAAGTTTCATGCTTGTGACGAGAAAAAAGTCTTGTCACACATGATAAGAAGTAGAATATATCTAAGGTTTTGGAAGTCTTACCCGAAATAAGCAGTGATCAAGGGCTAACTGAGTATGCTTAAAAGCTTCACGAGCTCGACGCCTAGCAGGTGCCTCATCCAAGTTGGAACGTAAAATGCTTTGAAGGTCTTCCCTCATTTCTTGTATTGCTGCTTCGGCGCTTTGTTCCATTTCTCTGTTTTCTGAGAAATGTGAAAGAGAAAGCACAGATACAACAGAATGAGTAGAGTTCAGTTACAACTCTAAAAGAGAGGCTCCAAATGAAGTGACAAGGTAACTAATGAACACAACAATGAGTGCCAGAGGATTGGTTGATGAATTAAATATTTAGGAGAGTGTAGTTAATACTTTCTCACCTCCTCATTTATGTCTCTCTGCCTCCCTTTGACCCCCTTCGGATTTAAGCACCTTTTATTTTACTACTTTTTGGGCCATAATTTTGCCTTTTGTTCTTAATAATTTTTGTTTTGAATAATGACTTATTCATCGGGAGATTTTGTTCATCATCTGTGAAAGATAACATTTTTAATTTAATCTCTTAAATGAATCAAATAAAATAGTTCATTTTTAGGTCAGCTTGTGATTGATAAGGAGGCCTATGTCGGTGGGCAATAACTTTGAGCTGTACTAATAAATTGATTCATTAGAGAGCTTCTGACTTTTCCACGAGACGAGATCATTT
>QFDD01120203.1:0-14716 GCA_006871305.1 Vachellia collinsii
TTCTTATAAATGGTCATTATGAAATATTTAATTTGCCCAAAATAAATTCTGGTTTTGTCCCATTTTTCCCAATAAATATTTAATTTAATTTATAATTTACAATCGAAATTCATTAAAGATAATATTAGGTCAAGGCGAAATCCGATTGAGTTCTTTATATTCACTGCCGCCTAAGATTAACGTATTAAACGGGTCAGAATACCTCTCAAGTCTCTCCCTTCAATCACTTCCCCCTCTCCTACGAAGCAATCTCTGTTCCTTTGTCATACCGTAATTAATTTTAAGAGAGCATGATAATTCCACCATCTTTCGAATTTCCAGTCAGTTTTATTTTCTCTCAAGGGGAAAAAATTAAGGGTACAGATTTAAATATGGTTAATACAATTTCTAGTTCACTCTAATTTATTCTCAATTTGATTTTAATCCTTCAAGTTTAAAATCTTTTCAACCCATCTAATTTTATTTTATTTTATTTTATTTTAAACATAAATCTCTATAATTCAATAAAAATTTAAACTATTTTACCTTTAAAAGATCAAAATCATTTATTTTTAATTTGAGTAATAAAAAATGACGGTAAACTTGTGAAACCAAATAATATATTAACCCTATTTGATGGATTGACAACTACTCTTTAGCAGAAAAGCTTCTATTTTAGTCGACAAATAACAATCAATTTAAGAATAAAAGAAGAAATATGATGGGATCGGTCACGAAAAAATTGATAATTCATTAATTAGTACAGTCAGTTTAAATTCGACCCTCTAGAATAAAAGGGAAATCCTATCAAGGGAAAGTAAATGCTGGCATGCTAATAAGATTTTTTTTTGGGCTAGCTTTACGCATGATGACTCAAGCATATGGCAAACTCATCTTTTTTTCCCAACCTAACTGTAACTTTTTCGTCGATAATTCTTATCTTGAAACGGAAACAAAATGAGAATGTTTTATGAGCTGGAAGAAGCATTTAGTATGTCTTCTTTCGTGCCATTGGCTTCCGCACTTCCCTTTTCGAAGTTGCAGTAAGTCCTCCTGTGGGCATGGGCATGTCTAACGTGGCTTGATACAAATCCTTCAGCCTTCAGATGGAGATGGATAGTGGGGGAAGGAAAAAAGTTAGAGAACATACGTGAGAAAATACTTCAAATTGGTGAGTAAATAAGAAAATAAATATTTGAATCACTTACTTTGGCATACTAAGGAATAGCATAATAACTAGCACTCCGACTACAAGAGGAAATACTGGTGCGGGTGTCAATTCCTGAAGGGCATGGCAATTAAGAACGTTATTATATATATATACTAATGCAGGAAAAAAGTAAGACGAATTAATTACTGCAAAATTCGCCACACGAAGGCTGAAAAAAAGACGGAGAAGAAAAAAGAAACCTGCTTCAGCTGATCTTCTTCAAATCTGTATCCCAGTGGGCCCACATGGATTTGGGCATTATTCTCTAAGTCAACCTCAATGATATCGGATTCAAATTTGTGGGAGCTTGAAGGAAGACCAGAACGAAGCCGCAGAAGGTATCTACCCTTAGGCAAGTCCTTCACCTGAAAAAAGTTGGAAATTGGCAGGGGGAAGACAGACTCTATCTTTGCTGCTTCACTAGCTGACTTGATTTCTACTGTTAGGTGCTTCCTTTGTTCCTCCGTACTGCTTCCTTCAACGTGACAACTGATAATCGTCATTTCTGGCTCCTCAAACACTATAAAATCCAAACCCTTTACATCCTCAGCTCCAACCTGGGAACATAAAAAACAAGTTTACAAGTTAAGCTCAAGTCTGAACTCTGCACAGCGATAGCAGAGCTAAATAAGATAGCTAGTAAGAACTGACCTTGACAGAAATGGAATCAGGAGAAGCACGCTCTATGTTAGAACTCCCCACACCATCTCTCTTAGCTACTTTAATAACATAGGTAGTATCGGGCAACAGCCCTCTCAGACGATAATTTCCAGAGGAATCTGCCACTGTTTCTTCAAAATAACCTTTTGACACTGACCGTGCTTCAACAGGAACCCCTCCTTTTGGTTGGCCAGATAATAGAGTAACTCTGCCTGTAACACTGCAAAGTTTATTTGCCTAAGCATCCTCAGGAGTAATATTTCCTTTGGTTGGAAAATGCATGCAAATCACTAAGGACAGTTGGATTTAGTAGCAAGGCACTAAACTCCCTATGCAAGGGAGTTCAAGCATCGTGGCTTTAAAAAAAACCAGGCAACAGCCGCAGCTCCTAGTCTTTTGGTATGGCTATCTCAAGTGAAGAGGGCACGATCAGCCGTCAAAGATTCTGCTTTTCGGACTATTAATGGATTAATGAGCTTATAGTTTGTCTCCTACCATGCAAGACTTTTCAACCATGTATTTTGGTTGACAAATTATTCAACGTCAATCTATTTGGCCTACTACAGGCTCAACTGATATGTTTGTGCGTGTGATAGATGGGCAGTTAACTTCCATATGATCACCACACATCATTTCTACTTAAATGAAAGAAGAGACGGATTGGGTTAAGTAAGAAAATAAAACCTGTAAGCTACACGGGTGGCTTGGAAAATGACTTCTCTAGATTCTCCAGCTCCAAGCTCTATTGACTGTGCCGGAGGTGAGAAAGCAAATTCCTAGGATATAAAATCATTTATATAGATAAGGCAGTTAAAAAAAAGCTTCAGCAAAAAAAAATAATAATAAAGTTCCTCTCCTTATAGATCTATACACTGCAACTTTCTTCACTTCAATTTTAAGTCCCAACCAAGCAGATAATCAGGAAAAAGAAGACTGCATATAAGTAGCTCAATATACCAATGCTACGTTTGGTACCGTGGGACCAGCACTTGGGAAGTGGAAATGGAGGGTAACCCATTTTTCGCTTGTTTGGTATGCAAGAAGTGGATTCTATGAAAGTGCCAGTTCTCAGAGCCAGTTCCATCAAATCTGAGAACTGGCACTTCCTACCTCCCCCCATGAGAACTAGTTCCATGGAATCCATCCTCAAAGCATTTTGCCCTTGACAACTTAGCCACCATGAGGACAATGGACTACAACGGAGGATGATGGTGGATGTTGAGGACGGCGGTGGATGGTGAGGATGATGGAGGACGACTGTGCATCGTGACAATGAAGGAAGACGCAAGCGTTGAGAACACCAACTTCACCTCCGTTGCCCCCACATGCCCAACTTCATTTCTTTGGTATGATTTTTGGTTTATGAAGGACAATAGAGGATGACGCAAGGTCGACGGACTGGTATGATTTTGTCTGTTCAAGCTTCTTGTTGATTTTGTGGTATGATTTTGTTCGGGAGGTCGACGAACGTGAGGTCAAAGGACGATTTTTGGTATGATTTTGTTCACTGTTCAAGCTTCTTGTTGATTCCTTTGCTGCAATCATGAATTCCAATTTTGGGTTGCATTTCCAACAACAAGGTAGTCTGATGAAGGTGGGAACCGTGGGTGACAGGTGGAGGTGATTTTTGGGTGGAAGGTATATTAGTCTTTTTACATTATAAATATAAATATTAAATTGAATAATACCCCATTTCTTCCCGCATACCAAACATACTTTTAACCCCACTTCCACTTCAAATTCCAATTCCATTTCCATTTCCACTTTCATTAAAATCACTTCCATATGTCAAACGAGGCATAAAAGTTCTGTCCAGTAAGCTACCTTTAAAACAGGACGCAGATAGAACATCCCAGGAAACAAATTATCAAACAGGAAAGTTCCGCTGGCCCCAGATACTGAGTTGTTTCTATAACCATTATCACCACTCAAGGACAACAGCACAGACGGAATGGGTTCTTTAGCATCATCTTTGTGATGTAAGCGTACTGAAATTTGACTAAGCTTCTGACAGCTGAAAGAATGAGGACCAACTTGTTTTAAATAATAACCAGGCTGCAAGAGAAAAGCAATCAATCAATCTAAGGAAAGAATGAAATGAAGTCACAGGACACAACTAAAGAAAATGGTCATATGCATTCGGTTTTCAGATTTACTGATCTACACATAGAGAAAAGGACATTAAAAGAAAATTTTGAGATTGTGATTCTGAGATTTCATTGTCTACATGTTGAATTGCTGAAGACTGTGCAACAGGAACTTAAAGCATCGATACAGAGATGCACACCCGTTATAAATTCAATGATGCACTTATTTTATCCAGTTTGACATTGAACTGAGAAAATGACTACCTTTGAAGCCTTGACTTTGTAAGTAACATCATCATATAGAGGACCTGCTACAAACTTTCCATCAGCCGTTGTGGTAGTTTCAAGTACTGATTCACCACTTTTGAGACCAGTGATATGGCTATCACCGGCAGCAAGAACCCTAATATGAACGCCAGAAAGAGGAGGTGAAACTGATCCTTCAATATATAAACCCAGTCGACCCAAAAATGTAGGGACAGGGGCTTGACAACTGCCATCTATCACTGAGACCTACGAGTGAATTTTTGAGATGAAGCTTCAATAACATTCCAAGAAAGACATCAGTGGGTGAATTAACATATTACTAGTTACTACTTACATGATGTTCTCGAGGATAGAATAATATCTTCTTCTCCCCATCATCCCTGTAATAAATCAAAAGAAAAGGTCAACAGTTACAAACCACACTGCAGAGCTTCTAGAACCAAATTCAATGCTAAGTCCAGTAATCATACTATTAACGATTGTATGCATCATATGCAGCCTAGTATACTATAAAACAATATACAATTGATTATTGCAAAATTGATTTAAAAGTTTAATTCTTAAAACATACTTTTGTTTACCTTCATCACTACTTTTGCCTGGAAGTGGAGTCCATGACTCATTAATAAACTCATAATAACATAAAATCTTTTGATAAATAGAAATGATCCAGTTGTTTTATCCAACCGACATAACTAAAACAAATTAGCCAAAATAGTGCACCTTGGGTCCCGAGGAACAAAGGTAAGCTTTTCTCCAGGATTAACCCATACATAATACTCATAGATAGCAGCACTTGTTTGATCTTTCCCATCGAATGAACGTATAGCACTTGCAGCATCAAGAACACCAGCTCCACCATTTTGAATATCCACAATCATATTTTCGGGCAATTCATTTAGCAAGCTGGACTCTACATTTATCTGTCCTTTAACAAGGTACTTTTCTCCTTTCAGATAGATGGGCTACCAAAAAGTTATTAAACAAAAGAGAAGAAAGTCAAAAAATGAATCGAACTTATTTACGTACTTATGTTTATACAGATCCTTCATACCAATAAATTAGATGTATCGATTTTCACAGCTGAGCTCCCAAAGAAGATACATGAGTTTTTAAAATGCAATTCATGCACTCCAGCATATTCTACACATATTTGCTGGGAACCTTTCTGCAATTCACACAAAAAAATCAATTTTGAGTCACTGCTGCATTTCCCTGACAAACTTTCAGAGGCTATAATTGGCATTTGGCAGATTAAATTACCTGAATCTTCAGATTCAGGTTTGAGCCATCAGGTTGAGTCATGTAACTATCAACATCATGGGTGGAAATGATATTGACCCAGTAGCCTTTTTGGACAAATAAAACTCCTTTCAAGTCTTCAGCTCCAACATCCACATCAATGGCGCTCTGCTTCCAGCACCAATTATCTTCCATGGTTGCTGATTTTGATGATTTATGTTTTACCTAAGTCAAAGCATTATCTTTAACGAGCAAAACTGAACTAAAAGGCGCAAAATAAAAAAATATATATAATGAGAATGTCCCAGAAATATATTTCACAAAAATCAAGTGTTTTATATCTAAATAACTATAAAATGGGAAAATGTGCAGGGACACACCTCGAGCCTGTACTTTCCAGGAATAATGTCCGAAAAATGAAATTCATTACTCTCATTGGTCAAGCCAATTGTCTTTCTCTCTTCATTATGTTGATTGAAATGACTCACAAGAGAAATGGATACAGACGGTCCACATTTCTCTCTGCAAACCACGGCACCATTAATGTTGACTAGAGCCTACAATTGTGCATCACAAGAAGATATCAGAAGCGAACATTTTCCATTATAACTAGATTGTAAAGGCCTAAATGCTACAGGACCTTATGAAAAAGACCCCCTATGAAAATGAAAAAGGAAGCAAAAGAAATTTAAAATATTCAGATAAAACTGTAATTATTCTTGGGAAAAATTGTAAATAATAATCAAGGGCCTGAAACTACGTAGTAAATTCTATTCTAACCAAAATTAAAGCTATCATCATGAAATCTGCATATTCATACTGCTGAACAAGAAGACATGAAACCATAAGAATGATCATTATCATGCTGAGCAAATTCCAAGAAACTCTAATTTGCAGGTTTTATGATTCCTAGGACTTCACTTCAGCAAGCATCTGGTGGAAAAGATTAAATAGATGAAAATAAAAGACACTAAAATGCAGAGATGGGCACATTACCTGTGAAAACTCAACATCCAACAATGGACTTTTGACAACAACATCAATGTAAGGTGGCAAAAACATGAGTCCAGGAACACTCTCAGGAGTAGCAGCAATAGCTGATAAGCGATATTCACCAGGCAAAACCTAAGCATTATTAATTATTATTTGAAAAGGAGAGAGAGAAAAATTAGACATCACTTGTAGAGAAGGACCAAATAAAAATTTAGCAGAGACTTTAAAATAATCCCAAAACTAAGAAGAAAAAATGCTGACATATTTCCACTTGAAAATAACATTTAGTCGTAACCTGTATATCATATTGTTTTATGATTGACATGATACTTTACTTCTCTTTCAGTTTAAGCCAAACCAGAAGACTTAGGAAACATGAGAAAAGAAAAAAGAGACCAACATACTTCAAAGCAAAACTTTCCATTTGCATCTATCTGTTTCTTTTGTGGTTTCACATTCTCGGGTCCATGAGTCAGAGCCACCTAAAAGCAAAAGATTAGCTTCAGCTCATATGGAAAAAATACTTGATAAATTACAAGAGATAGATGCATACCTTTGCTTTAAGGCCACCACTGACCATTCTAACCACACCGCATAGATCATATGAAATGGCACTGATTTCCTCAATTGATGCCATATTTGGCAATACCTGATCAAATCAACAATGTTCTAAAGGCATGGCAGCGGCAAGGTTCATTTTAAATCAATTCAAAATTCTATTCTTTTCCCAACAATATAATTAGTAATCACTTACTAGCACCACATTATAAGACAAACATATGTTAGACTCGATTTACCATATAATTCTCCAACTTCTTGAACTTGTAGTGCTCCTTTTTGGCCTCTATGGTATAGTGCTTAGATGTCACCTAAAAATACAAGCATGAGGGTTAGAAGAAAATATATGGACTACAAACGGTAAGGATAGCCTAAGCACAATATAAGATCATTAAAGAAATTCCTTACATGCAGAACTAAGGAAATTTAAAAATTTGACAAAAAGGAAGATAAAATCCAAGTTACACCAGGTAAGTGAGGGAGATAGAGAAAGAGAGACATCACTAAGATATTATTTTGGATAAAGTAAAATAAAATAAAATAATTGAGCTCAAGAAATTTATATCCTTGATATAAAAAGGAAGTCTCTCCAATCAATGCATTATGCAAAGCAAATCTACTGAGACTTATACCTGGTCAAGCTTATAATATCCATGTTTATCAGTAATAAACCTTTCACAACCATCCACTATAATTTTAACGCCCTCCACTCCCATCTCATTCCCGTCAACTACACGACCTCCAACAGAGAATCCAGTTACCTGAAATAAAAGATACCACAGTAGAATAACAAAGATGATAGCAAAACCTGAAATAAAATTGAGAAAATTGATTGTTGTAATTCCTTTCAACTTCATGAAATATTTAATGCATGCAGAATTTCTTAGCTGTTTTTTCCTAATAAAATTTCAATATTAATTTCACTCATCCTTTTGAGGCAATCAACTCCCCAGTGTCCTTCTGAGGGCAGATAACAGACAATACCAATTCCCACTGTTGTTTACACTAACCATAAATATAAGCAATGAGGAGCAAACATTTCTTCATCCATCAACATTTACAGTATCTGGTCGTAGCAGTCACTCATAAGGCACTTAAGAAGAAATGATGCCAATACTTTTAAGAAGAATTGTCATAAGGCATTTAGCAGCCAACACATGAAATGGATTTTCACATAGAAATAAATTCAAAGTGGACGGGCATAGATTTCTACAAAGACAGCATGGCTTTGAAACAGATTTAATTCTTTTAAGATGGCATTCTTAAGAAGTGTGCAACATAATCAAGCAATCACAATTTTCTTGCCATCACCAGGTGGTGTCAACTACACAATTTTACAGCAAGTATTGATGTGGAAATTCTACTGCAAGTAATAATATGGATGGAATTTATAAATGTGCTGAAAACCCAAACAACAGATATCATTAATCTATGCCACAGTTTTACCCCTATAATATACCTGAAACTTTTGAGGAACAGTTACATGTTGATGCTTAACACTAACGGAGACAGTGGAAGGAGAAACATCAAAAACTGTATTTTCACCCTTGTAGTAAGGCACGAGTTCATAGCTTCCTGTAGAACCAAGCAATGAAAAGAAGCACTAATTCATTCAAGGAATATACAAATACTCGATACACACATTTATGAAGGAAAAATGGGTTTAATTCCCAATATTTTAATTCTCTGAGCATATGATATTATATTTTGATATTTATGTGTGTGGGTAGCATCAAAGAATTTCGACATAATTAAGTTCAACTGGGCAAGTAGAAGGATCATTATAGAGCCAATTGGAGAAGAGTAGAAAGCATAAAATTCAGGAAATAAGTTGACAAGAGAAACTAAGTACAATACACGAGAAAAGAAAGTAAGAAATTTCAAGAACATAGAAACTAACAGATGGTATAAAAGAGCTGGGAAAGAAATTACTTTTTGTTGAAATATATGGGCACTAGAAATTCAAAACAACTAGTGGGAGGGAGAAAAGCGAATTACCACAAGGTATCGAATTGAATGTGAACTTTCCATCAGCATCTGATACAGCATGACATAGGGAAACACCTTCTCTAGGGCCACTACCAGGACCTTGCAAACATTCTACCTCAGAGACGTCATCTGAATATAAGTAAACGTGGACTCCTAATATCGGATTTCCCTAGAAAAGTGAGGGCCGAAGCACAACAACATAAGATAAAAGGAAAAGATATTTAATCTGGGAGTTAAATTTAAACTATAATTATTTTGAAAGGTTAACTGGGCTGAAAACTAAAATAACATCCCTCAACAAATTCCTGTGACTTCAACCCAGGATGCAGCAAACAAGAACTTACTCAGGACGTTATTATAAATTACAGATACAAACAGATATTTTCAATGAATTATAAAATAAAATAATCCAGAGGGTGTATTGTCCCTTGAACAAATATTACCTGAGCAGCAACATGGCCACTGATGCTATACCCAGGGACAAAGAAAACATCATCAACGACCCCATTTCCAAAGCCCAATTCCACCTGCAAGAAGCACATAATTGAAAATACAGCATGCAGAATATTAAAGATTGTTAATGTTAAACATAGTATGAGTGTGTTTGGAAACCTGTTGGTTTTGGATAAAACGTGATTTTGACTACAGTAACATGAGAGCAGATTGGCCTCAAAAGTTGTAAAAGCCTTTTCCAATGGGTTCCCAAATATAGACTTAAAAGGTGCTCTAGACGAAAGGGAAGGTTATGTATAATACAGATCAATAATAAGGCTCCAAACCTGTGTTGAACCTTTAATATCAACTTTCAACTCAGGATGTGATGCGTGCAGTTCATATCTCCCTGAACAAAAAGAGTATGGCCATTAAAATAAAAATCCTCTTGTTTGACCAATATTGAGAAAGGGAGAGTTGTGAATGATAATTATGATGATAATGATTCGAAGAGTAAACAAATAATCTCCAAGATCAATTAAAATAACTAAAATTTTTAAATTATTGCTGCACTCTGAAAGTCTAACTTAAAAAAAAGGATTGAACTTGCCAACAAAATAATGTGTGGGACCAAATAAGTGGAAGGAATAGAGTTCAATCGGTTGACAAGAAGGAAATAAACTTGCACAGTCGCACAGGAAGCTTGCAGTTCCGACTTCCGGTGGGTATTGGGTTATGGGTTATGAAGCTTGCTACTCTGACTTCGACTTCCGATGGGTATTGGGTTATGGGTTATGAAGCTTGCTGTTCCCTCTTTGACTTCCTATGGGTATGGGTATGAGGGTTATTTCTTTTTAGCGGCAAGATTACGAATATCAAGGTAAATCAGGCATATGATTCAGATTTCAGTAATGTGTATTAGATACATATCAAATAATGCCGAATAATCTTCATCAGGAAAGGATTGGGCAGAAAAAGAAGAAGGAAGAGAGGGGTTTATTAGGTCGGGCTTCTTGAATCTTAGGAATTGCCTACGTCACGCGATTCCTGCAATTCAAAGGTGAATCAAGCATGACGGTGGGCAATTCAGGTGGGGGAAAGATTCACCATCGGAGTCGAATCTTTCCCTCGCTTTTTTGAATCGAATCGTGCGATTTGAATTGTGAATCGCATGATTCTGGCTACCATGGTTAACCAACTTGGGATTAGGGTCCTCACACTATCCCCTCCTGGGACCAACCCATACACACCCCTAATAGAATTATCATCTCATTTTCCTTAAGAAAGTGGTTCAAAGTGGGGTTCAATTTTCATAAATATATACATTGTAGATTATTTTCTTAATTTGATCCTTTTCATTTAAAATTTCTTGCATTGTAGCTATCATATTCATGATGTTTATAGATTTTGCTATCTCTCTTTTGGTTTGATTGTCCACTAACTTTTGGAGGGATGATTGGCTTGAAAAGGTTAGATTAACATTTCATGCTCATTTCAATGATGGACAACACAATGAGAAAGCATTACTTGAATTTAGACTAAAAAAACAAAAAAAGGAAAGACATTGGACTCCTTGGTCGGATATCCTAAATGCAAAGTTCAACCTAACACTTCCCAATTTCTTGGATATAAACATACATTGCGAAAAAAGATTCAATTTAGCATACCAGCAATTGTTCTCATGGAATGTAACCAATTAACCCTTTTCAAAAACAACTATAGGCCCATTTGGATTAACGGTATAAGTTACTAACTATGGGCCTATTTGGATTAGCAGTATAAATTACTTTTATAAAGTGATTTATAATTTACAAGGTAAATATGTGAAAGAAGCTTGATCTCGGCTTACGTTAATGTAATTCAGTAACACTATGGCAAATAGGCCTTATATCATATTTTATATTGCTGAACAACTTCGTCCAGTTGTCTGCAAATTATTTGTATCTCCCAAGCCCTTCAATATATAAAATGGTTAGTTTCAATAAGATTAACAATCTTGCAAACACAAACTCAATACCAACCATTCAAATACAATAAATCCCAAATTTATTAATCTAAGACGACAACTCATAGTTGGTGATTCCCTCAATAGTGCAAGAAAAGAACTTGCCACAAGAAATGATGAAATGCAATTATTCAAACACAAGTTCTTTGTAGAAATAAATTGGAGTTTTCCTACCTGGAAAAATATTTGTGAACAAGTATCCCCCTGATGATGAAGTTAAGACAGAAGAGACAAGATCACCAGTAGGAGATAATAACTCAACCTCCACATTTGAAGGGCCACCATTTTTAACTGAACAACTTTCTCCACCAACAGCCCCCACAACTCTACCAGATATAGTGAACCTGCATAATACAAACATCAGCGGGTAATGTTAAAAAGCAGGGAGGGGGAACAAATGATTCAGAAGGATGCCAAGAAATAATAAATCAAATAAATATCCCACCCTGTGAAACAAAAATTTATATCTTCATTTCCATTGCATCCATTATCATCAACCACAACACGAACCTGTAGGAAGAAGGAAAAAAGAACAAAAACGTGTCAGATTTCATAGGAACTCCTTTTCAGATAGGCAGATCAAGACCATGCCATAACAATGTAATAACTATAAACTATATCAATAACATAATAACCATATAAAGTAACCTTTTCCGGATCCCATGACCATCCTTCAGGTCCATTAATTTTGATCACAAAAGAACCCTACAATAAAACAGTAGCAGTAAGTAGGGAGAATTGAAGAGTACGCTCAAATGTAAGGTTTGAACCTTGCCACTGCATCATCAAACCAAAAATATCTCAAAAAACTCATAAGAATTTCAACCTAACTTGAGCCCTTGAAAAAGACAACAAAAAGAAAGAAAGAAAATAAAAAACTTTGTTAATGATGGATTGAAGAAAAGGCTAACAGAAACTGCTCTGGAAGCCCCAAGCCTCCAACTGAATTCTTTAAGTTGTCAGTGCAACAAATGATTAGGTTTAAGAGGTAGTGATTTTAAGACATCTGATATAAAGCAATGAATGTGCAAAAAACGTTTCCACCATTGTTTTTTCTATAAACTGATTGCCTATGTATACGCTAGGTGATGAAGGAGAGACTGACATAAAAATGACAAATCCTACCTTTCCCAAGACTATAAAACATGCATGTTTTCCCATGATGAAAACATGCATAACCAATAAAATCTCTCAGTAACCCCCCCCCCCCCCAAAAAAATAAAGAGAGGAGGAGACCATTAGCAGGACATCATCAGAGCACCACACAGACTGCAGATTATCTTAAGGAATAGAATTAACTTTTTTTCTATTTTCAACTCATAACAATAAAAACAGAGTATGCTTTCGTACAGTAAGTTATAAAAGTTTTACCTTGTCATATACTGGAATAAAATAGTATCCATTTGGAGCACATTGTGTTCTGTCTTTTACCAGCCCATCAACTGTGAGAAGCTCAACCTACAATTAAATTTTTTAACACGAGTTCAGTTGAATACACTGTTTCCAAGAAACACCAGGAATTCCCTTGTACATGCAACATATTACATGCATAAAGCATCAGCGCATTTTCCTCCCAATAACAGATCAGGAAAAGGTTTTTTTAAAAAAAAAAGGGCATGAGGTGGATCTTTTACTCATGCCTTGGTTTTCCTTATTTAAAACAGCTTCAGAATTTGAAGGTTTCAAGCCGTCAACTTGTTTATGAGCATTACGCAATAAAGTTTTATCTACATATAATCTTCACGTCGCCTGGTCAGATATCAATCCGTACGTACACGTTGAGAGGGCATAATAAGTGAGTGGCAGAGTTCCAAAAGCTTCGGGGAGAAACCAGTTACCCAAATAATCAAGGTTCAAAAACATACCGTGATATGAGAATAGTCCAATTTGGCATCAGTCGGCTTCCTTGACTTAATTAGTGGTGAGCTCGCCTGCGGGATGGAAATTCATGACCAAATAAATAAAAGCGTGGATATATATATAAGCATCAGGCCAAAAAAAAGAGGAAACAGAAACTTGTAGTGACATCCAGAGTCGAGCTCGCAAATTGACCAACAGCCCTTGACAAAACACATTTAATTTTTTTTAAAAAAAAATATCATCCTCATGTTGATGTTTTCTATCGGAAAAATATTATTTGGCATGCTAGGTGAAAAGCAATAACTCACAAATTCTCAGCCAGGCAGAAAATTTTACTTTTCCAGTTTAACGCCCAAAAAATAAAATTTCAAGTGCATGGTATAGTAATGGCAGCCAAAATCCGCCATTGCAACGCTTACAAATCTTTCTACTAGTTTCACTTAAAGACTGGGAGATTAAGACTGGGTTACCTGAACGAAGCCACCACAGCCATGAATTGAATCGGCCCAAGCATCTGAGATCGAAGATGTTACAATCAGTAAGCATAGAAGAGCATCCCTAGTCGGCATTTCGAGATCGGGATTCTGATGTTGCCGGTGATATCAACTGTGATGGAGTGGACAGATCTGGAGATTCATGTGGAAATCATTTGTTGTTTAATAATAATAATAAAAAATCACTGCCACAGTCCGAGACTGACTTCCCAGACGCAGGGTTTATGGTTTTAGGTTGGTTGCAAGAACATCACCCCCGATGGGCCGCTCTTTAGATTCAGAAACAAACTGGAATTTTTTGTTTTAATTTGCCGGTAATTTTTTGTCCACATCTTGCCGGGTGATATTTAAACTGATTAAAAAATAAAAATTGAAAATACGTCCATCAAATATAAAAATTAGGGTTAAATAACATTTTTACTCTGAAAGTATTACCTCCGAAGTGATTATGTTCTGGAAGTTTTTGGGATTCTATTAAACCCTATAAATCTTAAAACAGTAGCAACTAGCCACAACCCCGTGCGTTGCACGGATAGATTAACGTCTTCTCATATTAGGATGGGATATTAATATACTAACTATTTATCCTGAGTAATCCCAATGCGAATCACATTATGTTTATAATGGAACAGAAAATGGTAGGAATATAAATTGTCATTGATGATGTTGATTAATAAATTAGTTGTAGTGATGACGTGTAGTGTGGATAGTTTTGGTGGTTTTCATAGAGATGCATACCAAATGGTTTTAGCGTAAGTTTAGTTCATAGAACCCCCCATTCAATCATAAATCGCATATTTTTCTTGTGCATGTTGTTTTTGTAGATATGCTATTCATTGTTATTGAAGTAAACTTTAGTCAGAAATATAAACAGCGAAACTTTTGTATACAGAGTAAACTTTGTTCCCAAATACTAACTTAGTTAGTACAGACAGTCTGG
>QFDD01120204.1:0-26582 GCA_006871305.1 Vachellia collinsii
GATATGTATGTGTTCATTTTACTCTTCTCTTAATGCCTCTTATTGATTGGCCACCAATAAGTTGTTGGGTTCACTTGATTGATGCTTGAGAGGGCTAGATTGAGTGTAGAACTTGGGTAAGATTGTGCAAGAACTTGAAGTTTGCATGATGAATGGATGGTTTTGTTGGCAAGATAGAGATATACTTGTCAACCTTGCATAGTCACATTAGGATTGGAGCTTGAAAATTGGGTTTTATTAATTGTAACAAGAGATTGAGCAATTAATGGAAGCAAACACTTGTTTTTGACTTGAGAGAGCTTTTACAAGTACTCTTTGAATCCTAGACTAGCACATTTTTCATTGAAAGCATCTTTGAGAGGAGATTAATTGAATGTTATGAAATACAAGGGGGATGAATAATCCTAGATCTCATCTTATCCTTGAGGTCCATGAATCAATTGTTTATATTTTTTTTATGTTTAGAAATAGTTTTTATCCTCTCTTGATATTTGTATCACTCAAATTAGGCGAAAGTATGATAATCATTGCTTAACTGGGTTTTGGAACCAAATCCTCGTGGGAACGATACTCTACTTATCACTTTATTACTTGGCGCAACCCGTGCACTTGCGGTGCGATCACCCTCCCTTTCCACAAAATACAGCTAAAGTGGGTAGCTCAAGAGACACAGAAGTCGTGACTAAAGAGGCACAGAAGGTGAGAATGAAGAAGATTGAAGAACCCCCCTTTACATAGAATTTTGTTTTAAATAAATAGTTATTAATTTATTTTAATATAAGCTTGGATGGCTTAAATGCTCATGTATTTATGATTGTACAAATTATGTACATAATAATAATATGAGCCAGAAGGAAATTGCGCAGCGGAAGTGTGGTGGGCCCATAACCCACAGGTTCCAAGATCAAACCTGGCCCTTTGGATTTCAAATGGGAATAATAGCTTTATATAAAAGTTGTTTAAAAAGTTTAAAATTTTTCAGAAAATCCCATTCTAACATCTTAAGCTAAAAGGGGTGTGACAGTAATTACCTTAGCTTGGTATCTCTTGGAGAGGCCTTTCAAGATCTGAATACGACACATAGCTCTCTATCTGACATAAAATTCTTTGGCACTTTAATGCAATTAGACCATCCTCTTTGATGTACCGCTAAGCCAACTTCTTCAATAGTTAGTTAACTTAAATTGCCAGAAAATATATTAACTTGGTGAATTTGTTTATTATAACTTATATCACGTTATACTTAACGCTTCTGGCAACTATATTGATGTACTTTATCACTATACTATTTTATTTTCATTTTAGTATCCATGGGTATTACAATAATCTTTGGTGGCTTCTGACATTATCTTTACTCTTTGGCAAGTGAAGCATCTTGCCCCTCACTCTGTGATATCTTATTTCATGCTGCCACAAAAATACTTCATTTCATAATACACTTCAGTCATACCTGGGGGGATGGAGTACTTACTTTCATTAAGTTTTATCTATCTTCATTGCCTTTAAGCAAACTTTGGGGGGATACAACATTCTCTTTCCAAACTTTATCACTCCAATAGGGAATTACTAAAATCTCTAACTTCCCTTTGTTATTTTGTAATAATTTACTCTAGCGACTGCCACATCATCACTGGTAGGTGCCACGTCACCGACAACTGTCACATCCACATCATCACCATTCCCTGCACAGCACCTGTCACCACATATATGCCACCTCACAAAGTTATGTGTCGCCACCTGATAAATCTAAAGTTTTGTCTCCTCCAGGATTTGAACCTCCAAGCCCTTGGCTGTGTGCGTGAGTCTTTACCAATTGAACTGCAATGACTTTGTATATTTTAAATGCATATTTAAATATATATATATATATAATATTTTATTATATAATAAATTATAGACATTTATACACACACACATATTTAGGTATCTATATTATTTGTGTATATTATATATATCTATGTATACAATATCTAATATTATTATAAAATAAAAATAAATTGGATGATAACTTTTAATTATATATATAGAATACCATTGATTGAGTAATGTATTATTATAATGAACTAATATTTTTATAAAATTATAGAAAAATTAATTTAATATTTTTTATTTCTTAAAATATTATTTTTAGATAAAAAATTATCTTTAATAAAAAATTTTACAAATAAAATTTGAAATAAATAATTTTTAAATAATTTAAAATTAAAAAAACAGTGGCGACAGAAAATTTCACCGCTGAAAGTATTAAATTTAAAAAAAATGAATAATATTTAAATAATTTAAAATTAAAAAAATATCCTAACCTTCAGCGGTGACAAAAAATGTCGTCGCTGAAGGCATTAATTTTTTTAAAACATTAAATAAATAATTTTTTAAATAATTTTAAATTGAAAAATTCCTAACTTCAGCAGGGATAAAAAAATGTTACCGCTGAAAATATTAAATATTAAAGAAATTAAATAATTAATTTTTAAATAATTTAATATTAAAAAATAATAACATTTAGTGGTGACGCAAAATGTCACCACTGAAAGTATTAAATTTTAAAAAATTTAAATAAATTTTGAAATATTTTAAAATTATAAAATTTTAACTTTCAACGACGACACAAATTGTAGGTGCTGAAGGTATTAAATTTTAAAAAATTAATTAATTAATTTTTAAATAATTTAAAATTAAAAAAAAAATCTTAACCTTCAGCGGCGACAGAAATTGTCACCACTAAAGGTATTAAATTTTTTTAAAAATTAATTAATTAATTTTTAATTAATTTAAAATTTTAAAAAAATCATAACCTTCAGCGTCGACAGAAAATAAAGCCGCTGAAGGTATTAAATTTTTTAAAAAATTAAATAATTAATTTTTAAATAATTTAAAAATAAAAATTTTTTTACCTTCAGCAACGACAAAAAATGTCGCTGTTGAAGGGTCCCTTCGGCAGCGAAAAAAAAGTCGCCGCTAAAGAATACCTTTTGTCATCACTGAAGGGTATTTTTTTGTCGTCGCTGAAAGTCATTGCTGAAAGTTTTCTTTTTTGTAGTGTTTATTCTCATGGAGTACAAAGTCAAGTAAGACACATCAGAATTACAATTCTTAAGAAAAGAAAGCTGCTTTGCAAAGTTCAGCATCCAATCCTGTCAGACCCATTTCCAATTATCTCAAGTCCTTCAGCTTCAATGATCTAAAGGAAGCCACCAAGAACTTTCGTGAAGTATTGATCCTTCTAGGTATTGACTGATTTCCTGCCCTTTTTTTTTGGCAGGCTAAAGTTAATTATTTAGGGCAGCTTCACCACGAAAATCTGTTGAAACTTACTGGTTATTGTTCAGAGGATAGAAATAGGCTTCTAGTTTACGAGTCCATGCAAAAAGGAAGCTTGTAGAATCATTTATTTAGAAGTGCATTCATTGATCATTTTTCCTCCCTCGTTTTCCATTTGATGCACTTGAAAGCTTTTGTTTTGGGAGAATCTCCTAATGGGATCTCTTTATGTGTCCTTGCTTTTCAAATAAAGCATAATGCTATGTGTATTATTTTGGTGAGACAAAATAAATCTGGTTAAAAAAACGGCTATTCCAAGAGTAATATTCATGAGGATGATGTTCAAACTTCTCGCAAGGATAAGGCTGAAAGGGAAAAAGGTCTTGAGGTTGACATAACATGAAATCTTTTGCTTCTTTTAATGCAGAATTTTCTAGTGTGATATCATTATCTATCATCAGAATCAGCAATAGCTAATTTGCCATTGAGCTGCAATTTCATT
Source organism: Vachellia collinsii (assembly GCA_006871305.1). NCBI lineage: Eukaryota > Viridiplantae > Streptophyta > Magnoliopsida > Fabales > Fabaceae > Vachellia > Vachellia collinsii. The sequence goes on from QFDD01120204.1 coordinate 3,764, forward strand.
TTATTCATGTTATCCTAAATTTTGTTTTTCCTTTTTGGCAGGTGTTCAGCCCATATATTGGGCAACCCGGATCATTATTGCAATTGGTGTTGCGAGACGATTAGCATTCTTGCATAGCCTAGATGCAAATGTCATCTATCGTGATTTAAAGGCTTCTAACATCTTACTTCATTCGGTATGTTGCATTGTGAAAATTTGGCTTCTAGAATTCAAAAGTCTAAATTTTCTTTTGTATGTGCAAGTTTTCATTCTGAAGGAGTTGCAATAAATTTTGTGTAGCATTTCCATTCAAAGCTTTAAAAATTTTTGGCTTGGCCAAAGATGGTCCTACAGGAGATAACACTCATGTTTCAACCAAAGTGTGCAAAGATGGAGGCATATCTTATAGAACAGCATGCAGAGATGGCGGCAAAGTGTACAAAGAATACATGCTCAACTAGCTATTTTAGTGTTTTGCAAAAAAAAAAGAAGAAGAAGAAGAAGAAGCTATTTCAGTGCAGCAGGGTAATCTTAAAATGTACTCATCCATAGAACTAATTTTTATCTCTTTAAGAAACTAAAATATTTTGGTAATTTTGAATAATCATGTTAACGTCATTGATTTATGATATATTAATTTTTAAGTACTACACATTACATGTCTTAATTTAAGCAATTTATTTGGCCAAAAACAAAATTTAAGCTATTTAATTTTCTTAAAAAATTATTTTAACTTTCAAAGGCGACATTTTGTCGCTGCCTATGCATGCTTTCAGTGGTGACATTTAGAGGTTGCCACGAAAGACCTTTTGGCAATTATTGCTTGCGGCAACTTGGTGACGACATTTTGTCACTGTTGAAAACCCTTCAACAACGACATTTTGACTTTCAGCAGTGACTTTTGTTGCTGTTGATGAAATTCAATTTTTTTTGTAATGAATTTTATAGTTGGTCAATCAACAAGAATCATTTAGCAAGGAATAAAATAAACACAAATCATTAATCACAACATCTATGGTATACCACAAATTTTGTTTCCTTCGCAGCACTCCTTATGTGTATGTGTATGCTCTCAATTAAACATGTAGCATAGGATATATCAAAATCATTAAATATATCCATTAATGCAAAAAATTTTCAAAATTTGTGTATTCACAGATTGAGTTGCAAAAGTCATTTTAAATAAAGTGTTAGCATCAAAAGGAATATTCACATAATGGTTCTTAGAACCAAACTTTAGAAACATTTCTCAATATTATATATCATTCCACATCCTTATTCCATTATAGTGTCATCCACATTAAAAATTCAATATTCACAATAATCATGCATAATCATTCATATTTATACCAAGATCATTAAAGCACATTTATCTTTACAATGGATAGACAATTGAATTTTCATGAGCACATAATGCTTGTTTCAAACAATGTGAAAAATATGATAATTTACAAAATTTACTCCCAACATCAAATAATTTAGCCTCCACTTAATTCACAATCCATATTAGCATTTATAAAGTGAGGCCAACAATTTTATATAATTTCTCAACTATCATTATATTTTTATTTTGTCAAAATAATTGTAAGGTACCCTCTCATATTAGGCACGTCGCCCCACACTTTCAAATATTTCATATCTTATAATTCTAACTACATAAGAATCTCATACCATATACTTACATTCCATTCTAATTAAATTAGAATTTTCCACATTTTGTAATTTAACAAATTTAATTAAATCAGAATTTCTGTTAATTACATTCCATTCTAATTAAATTAAACTTTCCAAATTTTGTAATTTAACAAATTTAATTAAATTAGAATTTCTTCAAATGTTGTCATTATAATATCTCAAACATTTAAATTCAGAAGTTTGTTTCCTAAAGCAAACTAAAGAAATCCAATGCATAAATATGAATATATGAGAGTGATGCGCACTTTCAATACGTAGAAATCCAATGAATGAATTTTCCAGAGTACAAATATTCATTCCACAATTAGACTCCCAGTAAATTTCAGTTAAAGATCTATGCCTTTCTTTCTTTGTTTTCTTTCCTTTTTGCCAACGGCGAAGATCTATACCTTTCTCACACCTATTTCATATCATCAATTACTTAAAATAAAGCAAAACCAACACATATTTTTTTTAATAAATTTTGATTTGTATGCTCCAGCTAAAAATATAAAAACAAACAAACTTACATTCTCCATAGTCACATGGTTCCATGATACTTCTGAATAAAGTAAAGGGATTAGGAACTGGCGGCCCCATATGTCTGCTTTTTTCTGTACTGTATATATGTATATGAAATATTATCACATTAATTAAATAATAGAGTTTACGTGTGTGTACAAACTTTCTTGTCCATTATTAACAATATATCCTCATCATACAGCACTAGTGAACATTTGCGCTTGGCTAAATTTCTTTTTTCCTTTGTTGGTAAACTTTCCAAAAGTTCTTTTCATCAATAATGTTCTTAAAGTGTGGGTGGATATGAGTGGAAATATTAATTTCATGTTGATAGATTCAATTATATATGGTCTTGTATTAATCATTATTAAAGTAATATACGCTTTTATTTGAGATATTAGAATATTGATTAAAATACGCTGCAACCCTTTCAGTTCAATAAAATTAAAAAGAACGCCCTTTGTTTTAATATCTACACTTTAATTAGTTCAATTAATAACATCGTCAAGAAAATTTTATTAAAAATTCCAAAATACTAAATTTTATTAATAAAAATTATGCCACCAACTCAAAATTATTAGATTTCCCTCATAATCCTATTGTCTACCCATTCCCCTCTCTCCCCAATTTAAAGATTTTAAATAATTAAATATGCTAAACTTTAAATAAAGTTTTTACAGATATACTAAAACTAACATAACAAAAATCAGGCTAAATTACTAATATCCATTAGGATAATTCCTCCAATCACAATTCTTATTTTAGTGTTGTTAGTTGTTAAAGCTTGTATATACACTCGTAAATTTATCTATAAACACTTGTAAATTTTTGTATAAGCTCTCAGTAGTCACTTGCATATGAGCACTTATAATTCACATATAACATATAGAACTATGGGTATAGAAATAAATAGAAAAATCACCATAATTAAATAAAATAGAAGAGAAATAATCGAGAAAATTATATACAAATTCAAAATTAAACCACTAAAGATAAGTTTCATAATTTGATATCCAAATTTAATTTAAGCACCTATCAATAACTATATTATTCTTTTTTTTTTACTAAGCACAAATATTCTTCTATTGGAGATAATTTTGTTTGAGGTACTATTAAGCATTAAATATGGTCACCTCTTCTCTAGAAGCAACCACCCTTGAAAGAATGCAAACTAGCTCACTGATTGAGCATTCTTGCACCGAAGGTGAACAGGACTAACTAATCTATTGAAGCTGTAGTAAAGTGTTGTGCTTTATGGAAAGGACCCAAGCACAAACAGTGGTGGATGAAGCGGAAGCAATAATGTCTGCCAGATTGAGTAAGCAAACATAGGTAAGTATCCAATGCCCCTAAATTGAAGTGTCCCTCTGGATCTCATGTTAAGTGTCCCTATATAAATCTTATATCCCATAAATTTTTCTAATTATTAATTTTTTTCGTAATCTATTATAATATATATTTATTATGGAAAAAGAGAAATAAGTAAGAGAAATTTATAGGATAAAAGATCTACACTAGGGACACTTGAAGTATTTTCATTGTGGAAAGTTAGATAATGTGACACTCCAGAAGTATGTTAGTATCTCTCTAAAAATAGTTCTATTAAACTTATAAACAGAAAATTTTTTGTAAAACCATTAAGAATCAAGTTAAATATTCTTGAAATTGGAAATTTTTTAAACCCATGAGAAGTACTTAACATCAAGGTTCAAAAAATCGGACCAGACATTGAACCGGTCGAGACAGTGGGTCAAGGGTTAATGGATCAGATCGGGGTCAGACTAGCCATATTAAAATAATGACATTTAATTGACAATATTAAAATATAATACTTTTAATAATGTTTAATTTCAAAATATTCATCTTTATCAGTTAAAATCCTTTAATCACTGCAATTAATAATCATTCATAATAAAAAAAAACATCATTAAAATTCATTCATCAATCATAAAATGCTAAGAATCAATCATAAAAAAACCATGTTTCTAGTACAAAAAAAAAAGGAAAGGAAGAAACACTATCTAGTTCTTCCATTTGTGACTAAATATTAATAAAAACAGTAAACCAAAAAAAGAGACATTGCATTAGGTTATATACAAGAAAATTAATATCAGAAAAGTCCCAAAGGTTACTATTGATAACTCATTCACTTATCAATGGTACTCTTTTACTTGTTATTAAAAACCTTTTGAGACTTTTCTAATATTAATTTTTTTTGTGGGACCTTAACGTAATTTTTCAAAAAAAAACAAGTAAAGGAAGCATATAAAAAATTTGTTTAAAAAACAAAAAAGCAAAGAAAGGCTATAAAAAATGTTTTTTTAAAAAAAAATATATAACCCGATCAACCTGGTTTTTTACCGGGTTGAAGCCGGGTCAACCTGATCCCCGGTCTAACACTAAACCGGACCTGACCATAGACCAATTCACAAGCCGGTCTGGTCCGGTTTTTTGTTCCCTGCTTAACATAGTAAATAACACTTCTAATAAATATGCTTGAAAAGTACAAAAAGTTAAGCAAATAGAAACATTTATAATAATATATACTTGAAAAGTGAGAGGTATAAGATATGGAAAAATACTATAAAATAAATCAAAAACTTCAAAATCAATAAATAAGAAATTGATCAGCTTAAATGGGCTGGTTCTACTGGTTCAGCCTGTTTCCCAACTCCACCTAAGATTCCTTTGCAAGGTTTGTCCACAGTGAGTGAGTTAGGACATACGATCAGATCGGAAAGCGTAGTTGATGGAATTATCTACAAGAACAATAATTATAATGTTTAAAATCATGCAAAACTTGTGATAAATTAAAGTCAAACTGGGGCTTAGCTAGCTAATTTGTTTACTACTATTATTTTTGCCTGATTTTACCGACATCCCATCAAATCAAATTTACAGAGATCTGGCCTTTGGATTACCAATTTTTTTAACATTCTAGATAACCGAAAAGTTTTCCTTTAATTTTATTTATAAATCATTTTTAATATTATATATATTGAGGAAAACTTTAAACTATATTAATTAAGCCTTAAAATCAACAACTTCCTAATTTAACCATATTTAATATATATTATACATATGAGAATGATGTCAATATAGTACAAATGAATAATAAAGTTGTACATTTGTATGAAAAATTTAATGAAATAATTTATAAAAAATAAAAAAAATGCATTCAAACAGAATCAGATGAATACGTATGGGTTTGTGGGGACTTGGGGGCAATGGATACGTTATACATATGCGCGCTGGCGCACACATAATTGCACGTCGTGGGGTGTGGGGGCACTTTGAGACAACTTGGTTCAATCATTGCAGAGTGATTTGAAAGTGAATTATTAACAACCACCATGCTACCTTTTATAAGTGAATTTTAATTAATTCTTACGTATCGAAAAATAACAATCGTTAAATATGTATAAAAATGGTAAAAAATCTTAATCAGCGTTTATCAAATTGATACTTCTTTCATGTATTAGATATAAGAAATAGACTTGAGTTTCATTTTTATCTTAAATATAATATCTCAATCTTTTTTGTCTTTAAAATTTAAAATTTTTCTCTAAAATATCTCTATTAACTACACATTTAAAATGGGTTTCCATCGATGTAATTCCAATACACATGATTAGAATATTCCTCTTGTCTTCATTCTAAAGTAGAGATATAAGATTTTTTTTTTGTTACATTTACAAGATAAATTATTATATTTTTAATATACATATATAATGTTACCTTTCATTTATTTTTGTATTAAATTTTTTTCATGAAATATCTGGAATAATGTGTACTAAATAATAATAAATTTAAAAAGTTGTTGAATTTTAAGGTAGAATTAATGGAGTTTAATTTTTTTTGTCTATATGAAATATATTGGAGTATTTTAGAGAAATCAATACATATTTGTTACAAATAATTAACTTAAATAATTTTCTTAATATATGCAAATTAATTATATAGTTTTATATTAAGGAGATAAAATAGTAATACCAACACCATCCTCTCTCTCATTAAATTATCTTTTATTATATTCAATATGGGTAAAATTAGAAAATAGTCATTAACAAACTCTTCAAGCGACCCATATTTATGACCGAAGTTTCCTCCTAGAAGCACTAATAATAATAGGGGCCGGAGTAAGTAACAATTGCGACAGAACTTGGCAAGCAAGGGCCTTGTATAAAGCTGAACGTAACATATAAAGCATTAAACCCATGAGCTTAGTTTCAATTACCTCACAGATTTTTTCAAGCAATCAATAGCTAAGTATAAGTTTTTTTTTTCCCTTTCAATAATGGCTCTCCACTACCAGTTTGGCTTGCTTTCAAATTGTTATCTCTTTAAGAACAGAATGCTTCCATCAAAACCAATCCCCTCACTTTCAACAATCACAAGCTCCTCTGTTCCTAGTCCCATCCAATGCATAGCTACAACCTTCGTTGTTTCTGGTCATCAAAACAATACTGCTCGTCGATGTGTGAACTCCTTCAAACCTTCAATTTGGGATTACGATTATATTCAATCACTAAGAAGTGATTTGGTGGTATGTTGTTATTATATATTACATTATATATCTTTATTAATTACTTAATTAATCTTGATCTTATTTAAAATTTCTTAATAACCTTCTTTTTCTGGGTCACATGCATGGGCTTTATCATTTCTTTTGACCGATAAATTATTAGGTATTAATGAGATAATATAAGATTTTCACAGGAAGAATCATATACAAAAGAAAGAGATAGATTGAAGGACGAAGTGAGAGTGTTGATGTCCTCCAAATTGGAAGATCTTGTGGATCAACTTGAGTTCATTGATGTCTTGCAGAGGTTAGGAGTGGCTGCGCATTTCAGCCTTGAAATTAAGAACATAATGGAAAATTATTACAGTGATAATAACAATAATGACATATTACGGAAGAAAAGAAATTTATATGCCACAGCTCTTGAATTCAGACTCTTAAGACAGCATGACTATAATGTGCCATCAGGTATTTTGTTTCCTTTCATCCTCGAATTCCTAAGTTGATTACAACATTATTGTTTAGGTGACAATATTTACCTGATTTTTTTTCCTTTTCATCAGAGATATTTAATGGATTTCTAGATTCTGAGAATCATTTTGATTCTCGGCTTTCCGATGATATAGATGGTTTGTTATCTTTATATGAAGCATCATTTCTAACAATGGAAGGTGAAGTAATATTAGATGAAGCAAGAGATTTCAGCTCAAAGTATCTCAAAGAATTTGTAAGCAAAAATGAAGATGAGAATGAGATGTTTCTATTGGTTAATCATTCTTTGGAGCTTCCACTACATTGGAGGACATCAAGATTGGAAGCTCGGTGGTTCATTGATCTCTGCCAGAGAAGACAGAGTAATGATGTAAGCCCTTCTTTGTTGAAGTTGGCAAAATTGGATTTCAATATAGTGCAAGTCCAGCACCAAGAAGATTTGAAACATACATCAAGGTAAAAATAATCATATAAAGATACAATCGCTCTGGTCCTGAATTTAAGAGAATGGTTTTTTTTCTTAAATTTTTTTGCCAACAAGGGAACTTTTTTTAAAGATGACTTGTTCCTATTTACAAGAAACACTAATAGTTTGTCTAAAAATTTTCATATTTTCTATTAATTATTGGCTAATCTCATTATACTAATTACCTGCACTCTTTAACTCACTTTGTCTTCATAGATAAGTTGCATTGTTACATACTTATTGCTTTTAACCAATTTTTCATCTAATTTAGTTATTTTGATCTTATTAAGAAAACCGCAGGTAGTACTATTTTTCTATACTAAATCTTACTATATGGGAGGGGAAATTTGTAGTATAGTTTCTTGTCCTGCTGTGAATTTTTTTTTCTCTTGAAAAACATTAATGAGTTGAATTTTTCACGTTTTTCTTTAGAAAATCAGCATATTACCACTAATTCAACATTTTGTTGGTTTTTTTTTTGTTAAATCATAAAGGTGGTGGAAAAGAATTGGGCTGGGAGAAAAGCTGAGTTTTGCAATAAGGGATCGAATAGTGGAAAACTTCTTTTGGACAGTGGGTCTGGCTTTTCAACCACAGCTTGGATATTTCAGAAGATTGATGACAAAAGTCAATGCATTAATAACAGAAATCGATGATATTTATGATGCGTATGGCACATTGGAAGAATTGCAACTTTTCACAGAAGGGGTTGACCGGTTAGCGCTATGTTTTGTTGATAAAATTATGTCATACAATTCAAACTTTTAATTAGTCAGGAAAATTAGTTTAAAAAAAAAAGACACACACACACACACCAGTTGATTAATTTTCTCAATCTCAAAAAACAAAGTTAATTAGCATTTATATTAATGATATAGTATAAAGTATCATTTCAGTCTTCCGATCTAATACTGTTAATCGGAAATGATGCTTTCAATGACAATCATTTTTATTTTTGATAGTTAAACTTAGTTTGTTAGTATTTGTGAATATCTTGTCAACATTTAAAATTTTAATGACAGTATTTTTTTCGTTAATGAAACTACTGATGTTTAAGGTTAGAGAACTAGAAAGTCTTATTAGAAAATTAGAGCATCAAAATGAAACCTTATATGAAATTTAAGGACCAAATTTGCATTTTCTTTCTTAGAAACCTTTTATGGCAAGTCAATTTTCTCCCTATTTAATAATCCTAATATTTAATACCATTTTTGTTTTTTATTGTATAGGTGGGATACGAATGCCATGGATGAACTTCCTGACTACATGAAAACATGTTTCCTTGCACTTCATAACTTTGTCAATGAAGTGGCTTTTGACTTCCTCAAAGATAATGGGCAAAACATCATCCCTCACCTTAAGAAAGCCGTAAGAATTTATTTATATAGAAAAAATTATTGAAAAGTTCTCCATTGGAAATTTTTTTTTAACTAAATGTATCTGAAATTTGTTTAAAGATCTAAATGCATCTTATTTTCATCTATGTAAAACGTACCCAAATTTAAATATGCATAAAGTAAAAGATATTTGCATATAATCGAAGAGTTTACATCTGTTTAAGGAACTAGGTCCTTAGATACCTTTGAGCAATAGACTTTGCAATTTGAGATTTTTCAACAATATTTCCATTTATTTATTTAAGATTTGATATATATTAATTATTATTTATTTTCATGAATTAATTTCCCTGTCTAATTTGTTTTCAGTGGGCTGATCTTTGTAAATCATATCTGGTTGAGGCAACATGGTATTATTATAATTACCGACCAACCCTACAACAGTACATGGAAAATGCATGGATTTCAATTAGTGCACCTGTCATACTCATTCATGCTTATTTTTCACTTCCTACTTCATCAATTACAAATGATGAGAACTATGTTCGCTTAGAAGATTATTATGAAATTATCCATTCTTCAGCAACTATTTTACGCCTTGCCAATGACATGGGAACATCTAAGGTATACCATATATGATAATATCCTTTAGACAATTCTTTAATTGAGGGGTAAAGTAGCATCTAGCATACACTCTAATGTTATTCAAGGTGCATTTATCACTATAATCTTACTTATAGTACATCTAGCACCATCATCATATTATGTTTTCTAGTTTTTTCAGTATTCTAATCTTATTACATCTAGCACTATAATTTATGGTTTAGGGTGCTGGATGAATTGAAAAATAACACCCATGGGTGTTGTTTGCACAAGAAAAATAACATCAGAGTGTGGGTGCACTGTGCATAAATGGAATTATGGTGTTGTAAAATAATATCAGGATGCTAGATGTCATTTTACCATTTATTAAATACCAAGAATAGCTAGCATTATATGTGGTATTAATTTTTCTTCATCTTTGATTTTGTTAGCGTGAAAAGGAGACTGGAGATGTACCCAAATCAGTAGAGTGCTACATGAATGAAACTGGGGCTTCTGAGTTTGAAGCTCATAGGCACATAAATTCCTTGGTGTTTAAAACTTGGAAGAAGATGAATAAAGAAGCTACCAATGCTTCTTACTCAAAGAGTTTCATTCAAATTGCTGAAAACCTTGCTAGAATGTCTCTCTACATGTATCAACATGGGGATGGCCATACTGTTCAAAATCCTCAAACTATGAGTCATATACTCTTTCAACCTATCGCTGGAGTTTAGTTTTATGTAACAAAAAAATTTGGTTAAGAATATGTACATGTGTGAATTCAAAATAGTGTTGATATGTTGATGTTGTTGGAAATTGTGCCATATGAGCCAATCGTTGTACTTTGAGTATTTTATATAATGAATTTTTCATTTTTGTTATTATATTGTTTGCATGTTTGTTGTGATAAACTATTTTTGAATAAATCATAATGACTATCCTAAATGTCTATGGTCAGTCATTACACAGGAGCAATAATGAAATAAGATCATTATAACTTTACATGGGTATGGAAACACGAATCAAAGTTATAGGCACTTGTAAGAGTACAAGGTGATGGATCGAATCACTATGCATGGATTAAGTCATAAATTTGTCTCATGCACAATTACATCACTATACCCTTTTGACTTGAGATCATATGGGATTCCTACACAAAAGTCGCTCAGCTTTGACTTGGTCAAAATCACTTTTGACTTAGTGATTATAAATACTATATTTGGATTTAGTGAATTTCATGCAGAGGAATATAAATTGTCAAGATATAATTTGTCACTCACATTATCATAGAGATATTACTAGGCCCCTCGATGAGTGAGTTTGAGAAATGTATGTCCATACTAGATGGAAAGGAAGTCATATTTCTATAGTTAAGCTACTCAAGGATTGAGAAAGTAATGGTCAAGAATAAAAGGATCACAACTTCGTACCTCATCCTTGACAGAAATATCATGTGACAAAAGGGACGTGATGTGATTGTATGACCGGTTATATTGGTTTATCGATCATCATGAATTGGATAGTAGTAATATCTTGCTAGAAGCCGCTTGCAACTTTGTGCTAATATAATCATTAACCCACTACCAACTTCATATAAGCCTACAAGGTTGTACAAAAAATAGCACAACATAAGATATGATGTTCAAATTCATTGAATCTAAGATATGTATGATTCAATGAATAATCTAGAGTGTATACATATATATATATTCTTATATATATTTCATACATATACATGTATTATATATATGATAATAATATCCTATCTTAAATTTGATTTAGAAGGATAAATCAAATCTTAATATAATATATTGATTTTACTTTTTGGAGATAGATTAAATGATACGAATGAACCTAAAAAATTAATGATTTTAATTAGATAAAATGTTACAGGGACTTTTCTCTAATCTTTAGCTATAAAATGCTCTACAAAAGTTGATTAGACTTTTGCAACCCGACCGATCAGCTAAAATCCTATGGGAACTTGTCTATAAATCTTCAACTATAAAAAGCTCAACAAGAGTTTATCACTATCTTATGACCCAACCTTATTCCATTACAAATACAAACCACAAGTTGAAACTTGCTGAGGAAAAACTTCTCATTTCATTCCTGAAATAACTGAATACAACTTACTCCTTAAATAAGAAAAGCTACTGACCCTAATATGTCCAAAGTATTAAAAAAAGATATAATAACATGATGACAACTACTTAAATTAAATCAAAGATATTGATATTAAATAATATCTTTGAGATCCATAATTGACACTCATATATCTACAATAATATCCTAAAAGGTAAAATACTAATATATTCTAAATATTCTTAAGATGATTCAAAATATCTAAAAGATAAATCAAATCTTTCTAATAATCAACTAAATACAAAATAAACCTTTTTTAAATAATAAAATTACATAGAAAATAAAAACAAAAAGATTTAATTGCCTTCTTCCTACATACTACTCTTGATAGTTGAATGCCAAGCAAGATATCTAATAAAATTGACAGAAGTGCCCTATGGATTCCTATCATTCTTCTCTTCTTGGGAAAGAGTCGTCCTCGGCTGTTGAGAGTCTTCATGGGATGGCCAAAAAATATATTTGAAGTTCTATTTTTCAACTAATTTCTTCAAAGTCCCCGCACCTTCATCAGCTACAAACATGGAGTAGCAAACACAAGCTTTTCCATCGTTTAAACTTAAAACATTGGCTGTTAACTATGCAGCTTGACATCTCTTTGCCCAAATTTCCATAATAAATCTTAAAACACCATAGCATGTGTCACATCACTTTTCATTACCCTTTTATATTCATTGGAGATCATATCTAAACCTCTTAAATACCTTTCAATGTTTAGAATTAGTAAGCCAAGTGAAATTTAAAAACTTTTCTGGCATTACTATTCATTTTCACTGTTCACTTGGTAAAAATTCTGAAATTTAGACCAAATTTAAAAAATCATAACTAATTATAGAGAAATCCAAATTAAGTGGTTTAAGTCTCCAATTGAAGATTATACAATCCTCTACATGGAAAAAATACTCATTTGGCCAAAATATGGCTCAATTGATATAGTTTATTGCATCAATTTGCACTATCATTTTCGGATTTTCCATCATTTTTCCAGATTTTCTTCAAACTTTGAAAATACATAAATTTTTGTGTACACATCCAAATTAGGCAACCTATGGCTCATTTTAAAGCTTAGGATGTTTATTATTTAACTGGAAAGTTTCATAAAATTTGGATCTTGTTTGCCTAATTTTCAACTTAGTTTAACTTAATGGTTTAATAAAGGTGTTGGACCATTTTTCCACTTATCAACTTATTTATTTTAAATCATGGATATTTAACGTATCTAACATAATTTTCTAGCACTCAGATAATGCACCACATGCTAAAATTTCTAGCACATAAAATTATACATCACAATTTGGATACTTAATTACAAACTTTATCTCATAAGTCCATTCCCATATTAACTTGAGTCATTCCTCCACCTTTAGGATTCCTCCTTGCCTTTACCTTTACTTGAGCATGGACCTAGATGTTTGTATTTTTGGGGAGAATGAGATTTCTTGGAAATCTCCGTAGCAAAATGTAGTAACAGGCACATTAATATGCATGATTATTACTATAACTATTCATGATTATGAGCATATCTTACTACATATTGCTAAACTGAACTAGCATATGGCCGATGCAAAACATAAGCAAATATTTTCAAGTCAATATCACATAGCTCAAACAACTCATACAATCATGGCAAACAATCATATTAACAATCATAAGCATTATTAATGTTAAAGTTAGTACAGTTGCTACCTGGTATACTTGGGTTAGCCTATGCTTACTTTGCTCTGAGCTCCTTAGTCTGATAGACTCTCCTGACATCTCCCACATATCTGGACTGCTATTTCTCTTTTCTCTTTCTCTTTTCTCCTTTCCTTTCTTTTTCTTTCCTCCCTTCCTCACTTAACTTGGATGTGCTCCCTCCTCCTGACGTCTATTTATAGCCAGCATTTTGGCTTGGTGAGCAAGCATATTTGCTTGCTTGCCACGCGTACGTAGGACCCATTGTTTTTTTTTAAAAGCTCCAACTTTCGGGTTCCACTGATATATGATAATACAACTTTTCGCCAAAAACTTTTACTACATAAATATCACCCCTTTTTGCTCTTTCATATGGTATATTGATAATACCAATTGGATAACTCTAAGCCTATCAAATTAATTATTTTCTTTTTCTCCTCTAATTTCCTTAAGGAAATTCCTTTTGGAAATCCTTTAATCTCTTGACCAATCCATCAGCATAGGAAATCCATATAAGTCAAGAGGCACATGTCTAATTTTTCTCCATCTCAAACTCTTTCCAGAAGTACCTTTTTGGGACTTCCCTGAGTTTTCCTTTTTCTGAGCTTCCTTGTACTTTTCATTTTCTTATAGGCAAACTACTTTGAACTTAAGTCTGAAAGCATTTTTTTATAAATTCACATAATCCTCAAGCTATTTTTCCCCACTTCTGCTATAATTATCTGAGGCCTCTAGGTATTTTAAATAATTATATTTAGCTCAAAATCCCATAATTAGCCCAATATTAACTAATTACTAAAAATCTATTTTGAAGTTATTTCTGCTCATTTACCCTCAATCTTGCCTCAAATATATTTCAGGGGATTATTCTGCACATTTCTGTGCCTTGGGCAATTTTCCTGATATTTTGGGCAAAATTAACAAAATGCAATAACCTCCTCAAAATTCCCATCTTATAATTACTTAATGGACATGTAACTTTCATCAAAATTACCACCCTATCTTTACTTGGAGACCAATTTTAGGTTCCTTGGTGGCCAAATATCTTCTTTTCTGGTCTTTTAACCTTTTGGTTACAATAAGCTATCTCTAACTTTTCTGGGGAATAATTTTATAATTTTCTATAATTTCTGAATTATTTATCCTTGCTTTGAAATCAGATATATGAGGCCTCTGGATATTTTAAATAATTATATTTAATTATAATATCGTAATATTAAATAACCTTTAAAATTCCCATAAAGGTTATTCTTGTCATTCTAACCTGAACCGGGCCTCAATTAATGATTGGTGGATTTTTCTCTATCTTTTGGGGTTCTGTAATTTTTTTTAATATTTTGCTCAAACTTTGACCAAAATGCCCTTTGACTTTTCACTAATTACCACAATGCTCTTGAATTCAAAAATGGCAATTTGGTACCTCGAATTTCAATATTTTCACTTTAATCCCATTTTTTAAATGACTTTACCATCCTTAAATCTCCAAAGTGACACTTTTAGTCCCTTACTTTTTCTATGTTTGGCAGAGTGGCACTTTTACTCTTTCAGACTCTTAATTAATCCTTAGTCACTTGTTTAGCCTTTATATCCAGTTATTGAAAACCTGGATATTACAGCATGCCCTTTGTACAACAAAATCACTAAGAAGCTTAAAGTGAAACGAATTAGCCTGAGCAATAGCACAAAGACCCCTTTTGTTCACTTTCTTTACATATTGTTCCACGCCATTCTCCTAGAACTTAAATCTCTTATGTACAACTAAGATTAGTTCCTTGATCCTCCTCCCCTTCTCACCAAGCACATTCTGGGTTTGAGTGGCTCTTATAATGTTCGTGTTGAAAGCTGTTCATGTGGATACCAATGGAGCGAGCTAATCTGAGTCATTGGCTTCTCAAGATCTAACAACAAAGAAAAGGAAACACTTGAACATCAGGACAAGTCAAGTAATCCAAAGAAATTAAAGAAATGTATGATTCCTATTACCCCACTTGAAAGCCTTCGATAGATCAAGGTGCGAATTGAAAATTTTATTATTTTGTTGTGCCTTTCAATTCCCAACAGATGTTACCAGAGTTCTCGATCATAAGTACTTAGATCAATTGGTAAGGATCGTTCTAACTTAACCAGTGGTCTCTTGTTTGAACTTTGGGTGTGAAAAAATCCAATAGCATAGTTTGGTTTTGTCCAATCTAAAGTGGTCCGATATGATCTAGTTCAATCCAAATAAGCAATATAATGAAATCAGAAAAGACCGGACTAGACTGACAAGTCTAGTTGTGTAACATCCTGATGTATTGTCCATGTTTAGCTGACCGTAGGCACAGAGTTTTATCCTTTTGGGATCCTATAGTTAATCAAAAGATGCATCGGATGTCAAAGGCCACTCCTCGACTACATATATGGCATTCACTTTGGATTAGTCTAACCGATGTGGGACTTGAATGCACCTGCTTACTGCGTCTCCCTTCCCCCTTCACCCACTCTGGGATTCCTCAAGGTGTTAAGTCCCTAACAGCGCTTGGTGTTACACTCTCCCCACCAACGGAAAGAATCGTCGTCGACTCTAATACTATATTGTAACATCCTGAGGTATTGTCCCTGTTTAGCCACCTGTAGGCATAGGGTTTGTCCTTTTGGAATCCTATGTCACTTAAAAGGCATCTCGGTTGTCAAAGGCCACTCCTCAACTATATATATGAACTTCCCTTTAGACGAGTCTAACTGCTGTGCGACTTGAGCGTATACTACCTATTGCATCTCCCTTCCCTCTTCACCCACTCTGAATCCCTTAGGGTGTTAGGTCCCTAGCATAGGTCCCTAGCAGCGCTTGGTGTTACACTCTCCCCACCAACAGAAAGAGCTGTCCTCAGCTTTGATACCATATTGTAACATCCTAAGGTATTATCCTTATTTAGCCGCCCATAGGCCTAGGGTTTTGTACTTTTGGGATCCTATAGTCACTCAAAAGGCGCCTCTGATGTCAAAGGTCACTCATTGACTACATATATGGCCTTCACTTTGGACAAGTCAACCGATGTGGGACTTGAGCAAACCCTGTCTATTGCGTCTCCCTTTCCCCTTCACCTACTCCCGGGTTCCTAGGGTGTTAAATCCTTAACAGTGCTTGGTGTTACACTCGTGTAACTATGGGATCCCAAAAGAACAAAACCCTGTGTCTACGGGTGGCTAAACAGGGACAATACCTCATAATGTTACAAGTTAAACAGAGTTTATAACCAAGTGCTCATACCAGTTGGCCCTGTCCATTATGACTTGAGTTATTTTTTTAATTTTATGTTAATAATGATACTTATTGTTGTTAAATGCTAGCTAGAGATAATCAATTTGTACTTAAATTTTAATATTCTTTGGTATATTTTATATGATTTCAACTTTTTCTATGCTAATTTTGTATTATTACATTAAAATTTTGCCTTCTGTAAAGGGACAACAAAAAATATTACATTAAGGTTATCGGAACCAGTCCAGTTTAGCCCAAACTTAGGATTGTGCTAGATTGGACTAGACCTAGGGTTGGGTATCCCAACCCAATCTGATGGTCCATTCACACCACTAGTAGCCATGATAATTACTTGGAAGTAGTAAGGCGCTCCATATTGAGGACAGATACTCCCATGAATTGAATTAATCAGTTGATCATAAACCTGTTAATAGAATTAAAAAAGATATGGATACCGGTTGATTCAAAGAAAAAATTGTTGTGACAGGGAAGCAATGAATGTATAACTAAACTTATAGGGCTTTGTGCTATAGCTTAAACTATTAGGGGATGTACCAGTTTAATTAGTGGACATGGGCTTGATAGTTTAATTAGTGGACATGGGCTTGATCCCTCCGCGTTCAACTAGTTTAAATAATCATTTTCATAACTTTTCTTCCCTTATGGTCGTCTCCAACTTGGCTGTGATTAGTTAAAATCCATCCAACGTAGCTTCTGGTTACATGATGATTTGGGGAAAAAAAGGATATGTTCAATGGAGACTACCATTTGCTGCAAAAAGTGAGACAACAAAAATTTTTGTTTAGTATGATAGATGGTTACTTTGTTACGTAATTCACAATTAAGTTTGCGACATTTTGAAGACAAATTTAAATCTCATTTACTTTTTCAACATTAAATAAAATGAAACTTTATCTATTTTAAAATAGATAAGAAACTCCTAAATTTATATTACTTTATTCATGCAATTATTCATGAGCTTCTTCTCCTCCCATTATTCACCAACAATACTTACTCTAATTGAATTCGCTATTTGATGATATGAAAGTTGTTTTGAGACTAGCTATACGGTTTTCACATACATGCTTTCATATAAAACAAGTTTCTCATTTGAACCAAGTTGGAGGTGCATCAAGCCAATGGCTCGGCTCTCTGCATCGTTCGGTCCGGTCCAATCCAGCTGTTGACACTATCATAAATTAAAACTTGGGTTGGACTGTAAGTTGGAGTCGATGTTTTTAAAGATGGATTGAACGACGAATTGGAAAAGTTAGTGGGTCATGGTTCAAAAGGTCAATTTCAGTTGGATCCTTTAATCGTCCGGCTGTGTAACAATTAAATTTGAAATAATATTATATGCTAATTACCCAATGTTGAATTGCCCAATTCCGAGATTGAGCCATTTCCTCACATGCCATTTCATGCATGCCTTTATTTGCCTTCAGATTTTGCACTCTCTCCTCTCTGCTCATCATCACCATATGACCAAGATTTTACATATCTCAAGAAACAAATTTCTTCCTCTCTTCTTTTCTCACTCAAGTTCTTCACAGATGTCATTGATTTCTATCCACTATAGTCTGTTCCTCTATTCTCTCTCTCCGTCTCTAAAATTTCATTCCTATCCATTGTTGATGGCGTTAAAGGCCTCTTTCCACTCCTCTGCTACTTTTTCAATTTGATTAAGTGTTTACAAGGTAAGTTGTGAGAACATAATTTTTGAATGCTCATTGAAAGATTTAGATTTGATCGATGCTAGAATCAAAGATGCAACCCCCAAAAAAACAAAAAATATTCACCTGTAGATTTGTGACGGATTGAGTTGTCTCGAACATTGAGCTCTAAGCTGCTGTAAAACTATGAATATAATGGCATGGTCTAGTGCAGGACCTGGCTTCCCCCTATATACCCCTTTATCACCATTGGATCAAGACCAAATGGTCTAGATTTAATATTTTATATAACTATTATTATAATTATGTATAAAAATATATAAATGAATTTAAATCGTTGAAATTTGATTTGAACAAGTTATAACTGTAAATCATGATTTTTATTAATACTATAAAAAAAAATTTCCATTTTTTTTTTCAATTCCATGATTACTTGTGCAAGCGTTGCTTAAGTCATTCATGTCTTGTTTGATTAAATTGGAACAGTTTAAATTTATTTATATATGTTTTTATACTAAATTATGATAACAGTTTTACTAAATAATACATTTGGACCATTGGAGCTTGGTCCAATAGTGATAAAGTGGGGCAAAGGAGGGAAGCCAATTCGTCCATTACTTTTCTCCAATCCTGTTAACATTAGTCATACTCCTCCCATCAGTCGCTACACGGTTTTTTTACAATAAAACTATAAACAAACAGTAATTTTAAATACCTATATAATACACTTTATTACCAATATACTACAGTCAAATTTTTTCTTGACTTGAATAAGTTTAACTTTGAACTAAATTCGTTCAAACCAAAAATGAGTTTAGTGTTATATCTAATTTTTTTTTAAAAAAGATACCAAACAGTTTCAGATTTTTGTCAGCACCTACGTGAACAATCCAGGGTTTGCAGGTTTTTTTTTTTTTTAAAAGATGCGAACGAGTTTGGCAATTTTTTCTTTTGTTTTGAAAAAGACCAAGCGATGCTTTCTTTCCCCCACACAAACGCCAACCCCCCCCCCCCAAAAAAAAAAACTGTTCCCCTCCCAAAAAAAAAAACTGTTCCCCTTCCAAAAAACAAAGAGAAATTGTTATTTATTTTCTATAGTAAAATTGTTATTTTTTTTAAATTCTCCAAACTGGCCCAAAAAAATAAACCCCTAGAAATTTGGGGGTATTTAATTACATATAATTGATTATGGATGTAAAATAAACCCCTACATATAATGCCCCCATATAATCATTTAATAAATTGGTAAAAAAAATTTCTCAATGTAGCATATGGGTGTTTTGTTTTGTAGGGGTTTATTTTTTTGGACCAGTTTGGGGGATTGAAAACAGTGTGAACGAGTTCCAAGTGATCCTTTCTTACCCTCCCCACAATATCCCGCCAAGCTGGCCCAAAAAAATAAACACCTACAAAAAACAATAAACCCCTCCAACGTCCTTTATAATATTCTGATCTTCTAGTTTGTTTTATTTTATATTTTATTTATCATTAGTTTCCTCCTAAAACATGCACATTTTGAGAACATATGGTGATAGAATAGAGTAGTTTTGAATTTTTTACAATTTTTGAAAGAAAATTAATCAAAATCTCACCATTTTATGGTTGTAAAATGACACTCATAGAATCTAACGATAGAAAGTAAAGGAAAAGGAAAAGAAAAATGTATAAGGAATTGAGGTATTAAAAAAAAATTACATATAAAGAGAGGCACGTTAGAGATATCAGGCCATTAGGCGTAGGAGTTGCTCAAATTCAAACCACAGTACATGAGCTTTTGTTTATCTAGTTATTTTTTTAGTAAAAAGATCGTTTTGGGTGCTGGGAACATTGCTTCAAGTGAATTGAATGTGTTGTGTGATCAGTAAATGTCTGGATATTTTTTTCCAATTATTTCTGAGGGCATGACCCTCTTGTAGCAGTCAATTATATTTGAAGTAATGCTAACTACTAAATTTAAACATATCATTTAGTGAGATTGAAATATTAATTTACCACAATATGAGAAATTAATCCCTTCTATTAGATCAAACCCCCTATTTTGTCTGGAGTTGTTTTCTCCCACCTTAGCTCGAACTATACTATTTTTTTTTTTTTGGTTCTTTTGTTGTTGAAACGTTGACGTTGGATTGGGAGTGAATGGTGATTTATTTTTTTTGTTTTTTTTCCATGCATGATTGTTGAACTTTAAAGCAAATAAGGCTGAGAAGTTGTTGGGTGAAGCTTCAAGCCATGGATCCCAACTGGTTGTGTTTCCAGAAGCATTTGTGGGTGGCTATCCACGTGGTTCCACCTTCGGTGTTACTGTTGCAAATCGAGTGGCTAAGGGCAAAGAGGAGTTTCGCAAGTATCATGCTGCAGCCATCAATGTCCCAAGTAATTAATAGGCTTTTTTCAATTTTTACTATCATCCTATGTACAGTAAAACAAAACGCCCATATGATACACTAAATTTTTTTTTTAACAGTTTATTAAATGATTATATGGGGGGATTATATGTAGGAGTTTATTTTACACCCATAATCAATTGTATGTAATTAAATCCCCCAAATTTGTAGGGGTTTATTTATTTTGGCCAGTACAGGGAATTTAAAAAAAAAATAACAATTTTACTATATAAAAATAAATAACAATTCTTTTTTTGGGAGGAGGAACAGTTGGGGGGGCAGAAGTTTGGGGGGGGGGGGGCAGAAAGCATCACTTGGTGTTTTTCATCTTCAAAAAAGTGTGAATGAGTTTGGCATCTTTAAAAAAAAACCTGCAAAGCCTGCATTGTTTACGTGGGTGCTGACAAAAATTTGAAACCAAACTTGTTCACATTTGGTATCTTTTTTTTTAAAAAAAATAATAAACATTGCACTAAACCTATTCTTGGTTTGATTGAGTTCAGTATAAAGTTAAACTTGTTCAAGATAAAAATGAGTTTAACTATAACATACTAGTAAAAAAATTGTAAAGTATAGTATATAGGTATTTAAAATTATTGTTTATAGTATTATTGTGAAAAAGCCGTCGCTACACATTATTATTGGAATTCTATTTTGAGTGAAAATGTGTTTCAAAAGATAGTCAAAACGATTTCATTCCATCATCATTGACCTCCTCCTCTAGTAATGAAAGTGATGGTTAATTAAAGAAACAAAAACTACCTACAATACTATGTGTGATATCCGTGTTTTCTATAACCAGGCAGAAAGGCTAATCGAATAATTATAGATTAATTAATGGCACAAAAGGTAAAAGAGGAACTTTGGAAGAGTAGGGACCAAAATGACATTTTTAGAATTGAAGGACCAAAGTGTAAATTTGAAAGTTGGGACCAAATTGTCTTTATGAAATTCAAGGGCATTTTGGTCAAAGTTTGACCAAAATATTAGAAAAATTTTTAAAGCACCAAAAGATAGAGAAAAATTCACTGATCAGTAATTGAGGCCCAGTTTAGGTCAGAATGACAAAAATAGCCTTTGTGGAAATTTTAAAGGTTATTTAATATTTGGTTATTTAATAAAATAATTAGACAAATATAATTATTTAAAATACCCAAAGGCCTCAAATATGTGATTTCAGAGTATGAGAAAATAGCTCAGAAAATCTAGTATTTTATAAAATTGATTTCAAGGGAAAGTCACAAATGGTTTGCTAGAATGGAAGAAAAAGGCGCGAAGAAACCCCGAAATAGGGTTTTCTTCCAAAATTAATTAAAGACACATCCAGAATGAGAATTGAGAAAGGAAAAATGATTAAAAGAGCAGAGGAATTATAGAAATTTTTAAGAATACTAAATTGATCAAGTGATCAGAAAATCCCCGAAAAGCATTTTCGGAAGAAAATTTTCGGGTAAAGCAACCTTAAAGCTACTTTACTTTTATAAAGGAGATTGTGGGGACATGAGATGTTCCACTTGGTGCCCTCTTATTAAAAGAGATAAAGCAAGAGGGATATTTAACTCAAAGTGGTAGATTACATCAGTATAAAGTTACCCTGTCAGTGTATGTGGACCCCACATTTTTTTTAAAACTTATGGTCAGTTTTTTTAACTCAATTACAGCCCCCAAACTTTCCATTTTCCACCAGGACTTTCAGAAATAGAGTGAGAGGTCGTTACTTGAAGAGGAGGAAGAAGGAGAAGTGGAATCAAGCTAAACTTAAGGTAAGAGCTCAATTCTTTTCATGAGATTGATCTACAAGCTCTTCTCTTCCTTTTGAATGGTGTAATTCTTGATATGGTGAAGTATTTGGGCTGCTGGAGATTTAGGTTTTAGAGAGAGAAAATCAAGAAGAGAGTGATTTAGATCAATCAAATGTTACCAAACAACTTCTTATGCAATTTGCAACATTTTGGCATTTGGTTTGAAGTGATTTGAGCTCATATTGAATTTTTGGCATCAAACCCTTGTCTTGGCTGCTGGGTGAAACTGATCATGCATGGGGATGGAAGTTTTTATGTTGTTAAATGATTGGAAAATGGTCTAGGAATGATTTTATGCATGTGTGGGATGATAGAAAGTGAAA
>QFDD01120205.1:0-40807 GCA_006871305.1 Vachellia collinsii
GACTTGCTTGACGAGTAAGATTTTGAGACTTTCTACTACACCTCTCACAACCTGCCATGATAAACGGGAGGGAGGGAGGTAATATATTTAAAAAAACAAAAAACAGGTATATGCCATCAATTGCAGGTAAACTCACCTGATGTTGAAGTCCACTGTACTCACCTTCCGTATTTTCACGGATAGGGTTAAGATTTACATCATACCGAGTTTTGTAGATATGAAGGCTGTAGCAAGGACGAACATTGGCGTACAAATTGAGTTCTTTCCTTAGAGTCAGGTTTAACGAACGATGTCCTTTTCCGATTGGAGTGGCCATTGGCCCTTTCAAGCCAACCTGATTTCGCCTCACTGATTCCAAACTTTCCCATGTTAAAAAACAGTGTTCGAGGGTCAATTTGGTCCCCAACATGGTGCTCCTCCCATTCTATGGGTACTTTTGCTGCTTTAGAAACCTAAATATATAAATGCAATAACTGTATTTCAATAAATCCAAAATTTTATGGATATCACCAGAAACTTGAACAGCAACAGAATCCAGTGAAGCGGCGGTGAGCTAGGCCCACACTATACGAACCAAATTGACGTGCATCTCTCATTCAAGGTCTAGTCCCTACTCCCGCGTCTAGATAAAAATGAAACCGGGAAGAACGAAGATTAAGTGGCAATCAAAGGCAGCAGCAACCAAATATAATTCATACCGCCAATTACAGCATGTGAAGTGAAATATCAACTGCATACAATCAAGATGATAGCGTTCATAAATCAGGCTAAGATGAGAGAAGCAAAGCGTTGAATTAAATTAATATAGTTCTCGATCGTCCCCCATTTCCAATATGAAATTCACAGACATCAAAAAGCTCTTGATATCTATTTCTCGTAGCCAATTTATTCTTGATATAGAATGGAGAAATTGATGAGAGACAGACCTGTTTGACGGAGGGTCCGATGCCATTGCCAGGAAAAAGAGTAGCTCGAATCGGAGTAGAAATGGTAGAGAAACCCCTGGGATTTTGTGCACAGAAGATTTGGCTAGTGCGACTTCCAAGGGTTCGTCTGAGGAGGTGAGAAGCCATGGTTGACGGCGACAGGGAGGCAAGGGAGAGAAGTTATTACGGTTAATGTGACCATGTCAGTAACAAACGCGGGATCGCTAAACGAGTGGCAAAATAGCAAATCGAAGTTCACACTTCACGTTTCCTTTGCAAGTTTTTTTTTTTTTTATTTCCTACCCCTCAGCTTGAGTATTATCGATTATTTGTATATGGACTGGGAGGCTGATCACAATTTTCTGTTTAGATAAAAAGTTAATGAACATTTTAGCCGTGGAGTTTGCCTAGCTGCTCTATTCCTTCTTACACTTCTCGTGACTTCTTTAATAACATTTTTTAAAGCATTGCAGTCGGTTGGGCGCGCATTTGTGCGTGCTAATGCACGCTGAACCTAATACTAATTTCATATCCCATTTCGATAATTAGTTTGATTTTACGATTCAAGTTCAACCAAACCACTCGGGCGATTTTATATAAAACAAAATAATTAGAATTGTTATTATCCATTTGGATGGTTTCGTTTTATCCTTTGAATTGATTCTAATATGTCCAAATTATTATTTAAATTCTAAACAGTAAAAATTTAAATAATAGAAAATGGAGCTAAAAATAAACTAACGTGGATAAAAAAAATTGCATTTCGGTAAAGACGTCAAGTAAAAAATTTTATACTAAATTATAGACAATTGAAGGACAGGCTGAACAGAAAAAGAGATCCTGAGAACTGGGAAGTATATTATATTTCAACAATAGTAGTTTTTGACACAGCCGTTGACGCAAGGACGAAGTGGAACTTGTAACTTGTAATGCAGAACTCAGTTACAAGTTCCGCGAGACGAGCAGTCTTATGTGTTTCTATGATTGCTCCCCATGCAAAAACTCCATATAACAAGGCAAAGCATGGCAAAAGAGTAAAATAGTTATATATATATATATATATATTCAAATTAAACTAACAGATGGGAAGAGGAGCACCATTCCACTCGCCAAGGCATTCCAGAAGAGGATCGATGATCTTTCCCTGGCACAGAGCAGTGAACACTTTGTCACACTCTTCACCTGGTGACCTCGTCTTCTCCCCAATAAGCAACCCAGTTCCCAGATGCTCTCTGACGAACTTGTACAACGGGTAAGACCTGCATTCCTTGATCTTGTTTGGGACCGATGAGTTTCCATTATCGTATGCAATTCTTGCACTCTCCACCTCCTTTGGCAACACAGTCTTCAACTCCTCCTCAAAAGCTGCAATCTTCTGGAAGATCGACGTGCTCAAGTTCTTCTCGTTATCGCCATTCTCTAGTGCGTGATCCACCAGAACTTGCCTCAGTTTCTGCATCAGTGGGTATGTAGCACTGATGGGGTCATCGATGTAGGTAAACACGTGCTCCCTATCGACCACTTTCAGCAAATCTTTCTCACAGAATCTGGAAGGATGGAGTTCTCCGTTTAGCCCTGTGGTGAGACTTCTCTTTGCGACCTGGCTCACGGTGCTCTTCACTGTGTTCTTCAGGTTCTCCTCCAGATGCCTCAAGTCAATTGCTTGGCAAAGTGCAATGAGGTATGTCGAAGACATGAGCTTCAGGATTTCAATGGCTTCATTAGTTTTTCGAGACGAGATCAGACCCAGTGAGTTCACATCCTGATTGTGTTGCTCAGCACTCTGGACGTGGCTTGTTACTGGGTTTGCAAGATATTGAAGCTCAGAGCAATAAGATGCCATGGCGATTTCAGCACCCTTGAAACCATAGTCCAAGCTGGGGTTTCTGCCCGCAGATAGATTTGAAGGTAAGCCATTGTTATAAAAATCATTGACCAGCTCAGAGAATTGAGCAAACATGAGTTTCCCTATAGATGCGAGGGCCAGACGAGTGTTGTCCATGGAGACTCCGATTGGGGTTCCTTGGAAATTACCACCGTGCAGGGCCTTGTTCCTTGAAACGTCGATCAAAGGGTTGTCGTTCACAGAGTTGATCTCCCTCTCAATGGATTTGGTGGAGAATCTGATGACCTCAATGAGAGGACCGAGCCATTGGGGTGAAGTTCGAAGCGCATAGCGATCTTGTTTAGGCTTCTGCAGGGGATCAATCTCATGCAGCTTCTGAGCTGCTTTCACGTAGGAGCTCCCGTCAAGAATGTGTTCCATTATCGCAGCAGCCTCAATCTGACCAGGGTGGTGCTTCAATTTATGTGTCAAATGGTCTGTAAATTCAGGCTTCCCTTGCATCACTTCAGCAAAAATTGCAGATAGAACTTCAGACAACACGGTCAGAATGTTGGCCTCGAAGAGAACCATGGAAGCTAAGCCAGAACCAACGGCGGTGCCGTTGACGAGAGCGAGGCCTTCCTTGGGCTGTAATTCGAAGAAGTCAGAATCAACGCCGGCCAATTGAAAGGCTTCCTTGGGAGTGAGGAGTTCACCGGAGGGCCCGACGGCTTTGGAGTTGGGTCGGCCGGTGAGCAAACCGGCGATGTAAGAAAGAGGGACGAGATCACCAGAGGCGGTGATTGTGCCACGGAGAGGCAGGCATGGGGTGATGTTGTGGTTGAGGAGCTTGGTGATAGCTTCCAGGATCTCGAATCTGATGCCGGAGTATCCTTGCAGGAGGGTGTTGATTCTGACGAGCATGGCTGCTCTGGTTGCTGAGTGCGGCAGGGTGTGGCATGACTCTGTGCCGTTGCCAAATATTCCAGCGTTCAAGAATCTGAAATCCAAACGTCTCTCTGTTATTATTCAGTTCTGCTAATTACTTACGATAGCCAAAACTACAAATTCTGCTAGCGTAAATTTAATGCACATCATCGCAGGACAAGAATATTATACTAAAAAGGAAATTCATCGTCAGAAGTCAACGTTGAAGCAAACACTCTCCTACTATTTTTTTTTTTGGGGAAAAAAAAATCACATCATCACACCAAACAATGGTTGCTCTCGTTCACCCACCTGCCCATCCTAGCTGACTCCGACCCACTTACCTACCCCCATCACCTACTTTTGCGTGCAAGCTTATTTTAAAAGTTTTTTTAAAAGTGATTTTATTCAATTTCATATAAATATATAATAAAAATTTTATTTATAAAAGTACTTCTAAAAGCATTTTTAAAGAGTAGTCAAATATGCTCTTCAATCATTGCTAACACCACTCAACCGTGCCTTTATTTTTCTTTTTATTTCAAAAAAATTAATCACATAGCCGAAAATAATTTTAACTCTATTAGGATTTAATTCTAGTTGACCTATTTCCTCCCATAGATCCATCTAAAAAATTGTAGAGATTGAATTTTATTAAATTAATTGAGCTAATACTATAAAACTGACTCAGTCCTGTAAAGGGTAGGTGATGATTTTTTTTTTTTAAATAAAAAGGCAAAACACTCGATCCAACGAAAGTTATAACTTGCATTAGCATATAAGTGAAACAAAAATCTTTTTTGGATCAGTAATAAGTTTTTCCCTTGTTGCCACCAAATTTGGTTTACTAGCTAACATGTAAAAATAGACGTTGAGATGGTAAATAGACGTTGAGGAGGTAGATAGATTTACGTACCTGATAAGCTCTTTCTGCAGAGCAGCACCTTGTTTGGTTCGCCGGTGAGAAGTAGCACCGAAGCCGGTGGTGACACCGTAGCTGTCGGTGCCCTTGTTCATGCTGTCCATGACCCAGTCACTGCTGGCCTTAACGCCGGCCCTGGCCGACTCCGAGAGCTCCACCTTGACACCTTGGTCGTGGGAGGCGATGGCGGCCACCTGTGAGATGGTGAGGGTCTCGCCACCGAGGCGGACCACCGGCTTCCGGAACTCATCCACCATGCGTTTCACCTCATCCAAGTGGCTGCCCTTGAGTGATTCGGTGGCTAAGCCCCAGTTGAGTGGGTCGGCGGCAGCTCTTCCGCCGCTCAGGCAGAAGCTATCGGCGGTGACGTTGACGTTAGCAACAGCTTCCATGTTGATGAATTATAGAGTTGGAGATGGTATATATGTGAGTGTGAGGAAAGAATGTGAGAGTTTTCTGCTGAGCAGACGATGTCTAGAGGAAAATCCTTGGAGGCTTGATTTTCCTGAGTTGGTAAGATGGAGGGGTTGGGTTTTTATAGTAGATTTTGGCAAGGCCTCCACCTAACTAATATACCTTAATGACATTGATGACGTTGGACACAGAGTTAAATGATTTAATTACTTTTTTCACATTATTCAGAATGAAAACATATTTTTAAAGGTTGCATTTCGGAAAAAAGTATGACGTCTTGTGTTTGGCTTAAAAAGGTGTGAACTTAAATTCTGAATAACTCAAAATCAAATATAGACCACTTAAATTTGAGGATTCACTCAGCTGGGATTTAAACATGGGGAGATTTTAATCGTGACATTGATTTAAGATTTTTTTACTCAGTACAGGTGAAATGTAATTATTCCTGCTGGCCAAAACAAGAAACGGTCGACCTGCGGTGCGCAAAGTTTGATGATTTAGTGGTCACTTCCTTTTATAAGTGGTTTAAAAAGTGAATGTGCAGAGGCCCTTGATGGTCACTTTCCATTAAAATGAGATGATCTGAAACCCTAATGCAGAGTTGCTAAATGCCTCGTACGAAGAATATACATAAATGCAGCAAAATGAAAATTAAGACGCAAGAGTGTTGCCGCTATAGACAACTTAGATCGTGGCCAGTTATGAGCTAGTCATGAGAGATTGAGAATGGGTGACACAATACTGAGGATATAGGGACTGTGCTAATTGAGGACTCCATACAAAAGAGCAACTGAGATTAAGGATCTTAATACTGTATATAACAGGATTATTTGTTCTGGTCAAGACTTTCTATTCGACCTGTACACGTCATGCATATGTGTATGAGTGTGTCTAGACTTTTGTCCTGGCTACGCTAATATAAACCCTACTAATGGTACTTTTAATAGATTACAGCCGAAATTATTTTGACCGTGAGAATCCTCTGACCCAATTCTAAGTACGTGAAGATCGGATCATGGGGAAAATATACAAGCTGAAACGGGAAGAAAAACTAGATAAAAAGGTTCAGGAATTACGAGTTCAAATGAAGCTTTTGTTGTTTTTTAAGTATAGAATAGAACTGAACAAGTTGGCTAAAAATAAATAGGAAAGCGTGATTGTTAATCCTTTTCAAAAAAAAAATTCACTCAATGATTGTTTGAATGAGTATGCGAAGCAACTTTTCAAATGTAATTTATGATTTACAAGAATAAAAATAAGAAATAATTTTTATTTCAGCTTATATGAACATAAAATTTCAAACTCGCCCTTTATCCAATGTAAATGAATCTACTGCATATCCGCCGGTTTATAATTTTAACCCGTTTGTGTGTGTGTTTATATATTGAATTATACAATAACATCCAGGGTTTTTAAAATAAGAGGAAACAGTTCTATGTCAGAAAAAACAGTAAAAAAATTAAACTGTGAACCACAACATTAGTAATACTAATAAAGAGAAATAAAAGGGAGAAGAAACAGGATCCGGGGGTTTGGTGGGGAGGACAGAGAGGTGGAGCACGAGCAACAGCACTAGCAGGAGGGGTTGGTGGCAAAGCAACACGCGCCGTAGGATGATGCGAGCCATCTAACGGCCACCCATCATTCGTTCATTCATGCATGTCCCCAAGTTCACATCCAAACTAGTTGGGTTTTACCGTTTACCATATATATATATATACGCTGCGCAATTATACTGCAAAAAGAAAAAAAGAAGAAGAAGGGGAATTCTTTAAAAGGAGCAAGGCGTGAACTATGGACGATACCACTATTATATATATCCAATCTCTGTTGAGGAGAGAGTAGGAGGAGGTAGTTGGTGAGGCCTCTCTCCCACCATCCGTCGTCACATTTGTCTCCTCCTTTAATTTCACTTTTTTATATTGTTGTGGCGTGGGCGAGGCAGACTTCGCCATTTATAGTTACCCGCTCAATTCTTTTCACTCTCTCCACCTTTTATCTGTTTCTCTCGCCCCGCCCGATCGCATCCATAGTTACATGCCATCACCGTTTCAGTACATTTGAGTGCTCATCAAAATTGATCAACCATCTTAATCTAAATAGAGATCCAAACGGTCTAAATCTAATTTAAACGGTATAAATTTAGTTTTTTTTCATTTTTTATTTATATGAAAAACTTATTTTAATGGATATGAAATTTAAAATAAAATCAATATTTTAACTATTATGTTTTTAAACAATTAATTTTTTATAAAAAAAATTGCTAGCCTAAAAAAAATTGGATTGAACCTTCCAGAATCAAATATGAATGGTCAAAATCTAAAAGGTTGGGGGTTTAATTACTTTAATGAGCACTCTAACCAGATATGGGGACAATTTGTATATCCATGCAACTCTCACTACATAGCATTAATGCTGAGCAGGGGACCTGGTGCCACACGTATATACATGCATGTTATACATGTATGTATATATATATCAGGCACGCAGAGAAGAGAGAAAAATGTTAGTGAAAAGGGAATCGCAAAAAGTGTAGGTTAACCTCCCATCCTCAACACCCTCCACCCACCCCCCGTGAAGAACGTGACATCTTAATATTATCGATGTTATTATATATATATATATAGAGAGAGAGAGAGAGGGAGGGGGGAAAGCAATGTGAACGTGAAAAGTTGGAAGAAGGGAAAGAGGTGATGAGTGATGTTGTGAGAGAAAAGATGTGCAGTGGAGGGGTTGGTGGAGGAGGGCGTTTGTGTGGTTGGAGTGATCGAGTAGAGGTATATACACTAAGGCCACCGCATTGGATCTCATCTCCGCACCCTCATCTTTTTTTTATTGTTATTTTTTTCTGTTGACCGTGTAGAAATTACGACTCTACCAAATGCAACCAGGAGAAAAAACTTGCACTCAAATGCTACGATTGAGTGGGTGTACTGGTAATTATGACCGAGCCTTATTATTTTTTTTTTTATAATAGAGTCTTTGGTATTTTTCACACACAAAAAACAAACAATAATAATATATCTTAATACAAGTGCTAGTTAACTGTTTTTTTTTTAAAGGAAATTAATGAAATTCTCTAACTGATATATTTATCTTTTGGAATAGAGGAAATAAAAACAATAGTAGCATATCAAAAAAATCATACGATAGTTGTAATCAGGACACTGTCTTTAGGAGACCAAAACACAGATTAGCCGCGCAGCGTCAAACTGCAGGGTTTCCTAACAACTTCTCCACCTGTATCAACGATGCATTACCGACCATTTGAATCCTTTTTTATCATCAGTTCGCCATTCTTGGTCAAAAAAGCCACACATTTGAATAATTAACAGTTCAAACCAGAACGACTTGTGAGGAATTTATAAACTGCTAAAGACTGAAGTTCCACTCGGGAGCAATCCAATATAACACACACTTTCTTGCTGTGCATATGTATGATTAGGGAGGCCTGACGTATACATTGAAGCAGAACTCAATAGCTTGATCCATGGCGTTATGTGATGAAGATCGTCCATGCATGGAATTCAGATTATCTTCATTATGCTCACGGACGGCATCCAAGCTTAAAACGATTGCTTCCCGTGAGGGGGTGGGAATAAAACAGCTGTTTTGTTCTTAGAACATGCATGCATTCATAGTCATGTACTTTATCAAAACAGAAGGCATTCCCATTCATTATATATATAGATTTCATACATAAAATGCGTGCCCAGTTTCTCCCCTAATCAGTACGTACGTACGTAGGAGTATTGAATTGATTAAAAAAAGAATAATCTCTAAATAATACAATCCACCTTCCATATTATGGAGGGCCGTATTATTTGGAAAAAAAAAAAAAAACTTGTCTGATTTTAACTGGTGGGGCCATAACCAAGTGCTCCCTCACCTGTAGACGCACCAACCAAAACGTGGGCCAGTCAAATTAAACACGGGGCATCGCTGACCTCGATGAGCCTCATCATATGGCCGTTGTGTGTGTGTGTGTGTGAATCACTCTAATATTACTACCACGAAGTCATTACGTATATTCGGATTCAATTAAAAAGACGTGAATGAATGAATAAATGATTGTAATCAGGCAATACAGTGGGAGAGTGCAGCCATATATGTATATATATATATAGGTAGGTGGGCTTTATATATAAATAAATATACGGTGGAAATAGAAATAAATAATGTTTGATAGGGTTGATCGATGTTGGGACGTGGAGTGATGAAGGGATGATATGTTGGCACCAACCACACCGATAAAGACAGTATATAAGAATTCGTCCAAATGCATCACTCACCTACCCCCTCCCTTTGCTGCTCAACCACTCACTTGAAGCATTATATTCATTCCCATCCACAACGCAAACCAACTAGACAAACATTGCGCGAGTTATTCCAATGAATACCAACTGCCACTGCCACTGCCACCAAACCAAAAAAAAAAGGTTGTAGTAGTCGATAACTTCTGAAGATATAAGAAAACAGCCACAAGTTGTGCAATAATTTTGTAGCGGTTTTAAGAGAAACCACTGTAAATTTTTGGAGGGGAAATTGTTTCGCCTGTCAACCCAAAGCTTTGACATTGGATGTTTTACAGCCACATAGAGCGTTGTAATGTGCTGTGTCTGGCATACACGGGGAGGATGAGAGCGTGAGAGAGAGATGATGCTGATAGATGTAAATAATATAGTAACATGCCCTCGGATTGTTCGTTTAATCTTCAAATGGTTAGGAGAAAATGAAAGCTTGGACAAAAACATGGTTTATTATATGTTGAAGATCAATACTGCCCTTAATTGCTTCCTTGAAAGGATTCAAGCAATTGTTTTATATTGATCGTTGTGCACACCCAGCAAAACATTCCCCTCACCAATTATTTTATTCGAATCATTTAATTCCTTGATAGAAAATTCTACCTCCAATTTTAAATACAAGTTCCAATTATATTCTATATTTAGAACCCTGTGCAGTCGCAGTAATCATGAATCTCACACTCAAGAATGACTCTCTCCTTCTGATTCGTGATGATTAAAACTATGAATTTCAATGTCACCTGGCTCGAGAGCGATTTGATTGTCTGGTAATTGGATATATTTTTGTCCACTGCAAATCTGATGATTTACTTCATGGCAGCCCAAAAAAAAAAAAAAAAAACTTAGGATTTCCTTTCAGATTTTCAACTTCATTCTCTAAAGATGACATCACAGGTAGTCGGGAAGTCACATAATCAAACTACAGTTATCAATAAGTGCCGTGAAATTAAAAGCAGCGCGATTTATTTCAGTCAATTCAAAAAAAAAAAAAACAAATCGTGGACCCTTTGTCATCAATTTCTTTGTTCAAAGCCCTGCTAACACATGTTCCCGTACGATTATTAGAAAAATACTAAAATAGTAGTAAGATTATATTTTCCCCGTCATCTCAAGTGACAAATCGTTAATTCTATCGTTTTTTCAATCGCCAGTTTGAGTTTTTATGAACATGTTTCAAAAGCGTGTCAATTATACAGCTCGATTAGAAGGAGTCCACTGTTCACCTGTCCTCAAGTCGAATTCATCGAGCTGCCAGACGCTTGAATTGAGAGCAGTTTTGGTGTCTTCAATGATATCCAATGGGCCTAATGTTGGCCCAAGAATAGGCCTGCTATGGGCCGTATTTCCAGGACCTGGGTGTTTGAATTGAATGTGGGCTCCAGAGAAGGCCCGTGTCGTTTTACCATATCTTTCCTTTACCCCCTTGCTCTCATTTTTCTTGAATGGAAAGAGGATATGTAATTTTTCATAAGATGTAATTTTACATATATGTTTTAGAACAAGTAGTTCAAAGTAACTTATAATTAAAATTTAATGAAATAATCAAATAAAAATTCCAAACTTGATACGGTGATGTGGTAAATAGATAGAATTTGGAAGGACCAGATTAAGAGCACAATTCTGAGGAAAAGACAAGAAAGCTTCACACACAGTTGTCCAATTGCCCACTTGAATCAATTGGATCTGTTACGCATTGGGCCGTTGCAACGCGACAAAATATCATCTGTTCGGTTTCTTTTAAGCCATTTCAAGACAGGTAGAAGAAGAAGAAAAATATCTCAGGGACAAAATAGTAAATTTAGTCACCTCAATACCTCATCCACCCCCCCGCCCCCCATATCTATCCTCAAGTAAATATCCTGTTGCTCGCGCAGTAACTACAGTCCAGCGAAGAGGTTCATATATAATAATCATCTCTCGGAAACCCTTCTATCTCTGGGAGCCTTATCTCTTGTTGTAGCGCCGAAACCATGTCTACGTCTGCCGCTTCCTTAGCCCTTCCCACATTCACCTCAAGGCTCCAGTCACTATGCTTTGCTAGACAGGCCTTGTTCTATCCCCTTTCTGAATCTCCATCGTCTCTCCGATTAAAATCCAAGCCCCTTTCTTTGTCCGCCTCTTTTCGTCGATTCCACACACCTTCTTCCTCTAGTTTTATCCCCAGTGTTGCACTCTCTTCTGAGTTCGAACAAGGTGAGCTTGTGACTGATGAGGACGAGGCTAGCTACTCCCCCGACCTCAAACTCTTCGTGGGTAATCTTCCCTTCAGCGTTGACAGTGCCCAGCTTGCTGAATTGTTCGAGAGTGCTGGAACTGTCGAGATGGTTGAGGTGTATTTTCTCTTCAGTTTTTAAATTTATCGCAGTCGGGTATGCCGATATGGGGGGCAATTTTGTGTTCTTACTTACATGATTTCTTAGGTCTCAAGATTTGCTACTGTTCTCTTTGTATTCTAAACCTAGTCGTCTTACCGCAGGTAATTTATGATAAAGTGTCCGGAAGAAGCAGGGGGTTTGGTTTTGTGACCATGTCCACCGTTGAGGAAGTTGAAGCAGCCGCTCAACAATTCAATGGCTATGTAAGTACTGACATCCTCTGTGTTGCTGTGGTTTGTTGGTCATGCTTTGTTTTACACCAGAACACGATTTCTTCTGACTTGATAGTGGTTTTCGAGCATTTCTCTTTAAGATTGCTACATGCCTTTACCAAATTTTAGAGTACGGACTGTTTCAAATTGAAATTGGATGTCGGGTTTATTTGTTCTTATATATCCTGTATCTGAGCCTATGTTTTAATTACATCTAGAGTAATATGTGCTGGTAATTATTAGGAACTTGATGGGCGGGCATTGAGAGTAAACTTTGGACCTCCTCCTAAGAAGGAGAACACCCCTTTCAGAAGTTTCAGAGGCGGTTCTGCTTCAGATACTGGAAACCGTGTTCATGTAGGTAATCTTGCATGGGGTGTTGATAACTTGGCGCTCGAGAATTTGTTTGCTGAGCAAGGAAAGGTTTTGGAAGCGAAGGTAATTTATGACAGAGAGAGTGGAAGGTCAAGAGGATTTGGATTTGTGACTTACAGCAGTGCTGAAGAAGTCAACGGTGCTATTGAGTCCTTAGATGGTGTGGTAAGATAAGAACGCCGAACCTTTCTCCTCATTAATTGCATGTCCTGAAAATTTTGTGGTTTGCTTTTTCTGCCTCGGCTTAGTTATTTGCTTGCTGAACAAAGAGGAGTAATTATGGGATAAATGCATCTTTTAGAGATCAATTTTTCCCCCCAAGTGCTCTTGGGCTGACATCTACACATAAATATGTGGTGTTTAGATTGACATTCTGAGATGTCATGGAAATTAATTCATGATTGAGACTGTTTCAGAGTGAATGCACGTTATGCATGTTTTAACTTTTGAATGCAGATATTCGTGAAGTACTATGTTTTCATCGAGGTTGAGGCCTCGTGTTTTTATAAATTATAATCTCCACCGTCAATGACACTATATTTTGAACATGCATTTGACCTGCAGAATCTTATTTTTTATATGTTTATTGCAGGACTTGAATGGCAGAGCTATTCGGGTGTCATTGGCAGATGCTAAGCCAAGGCGTTCATTTTGAATATTCAAACTTCAATACGTAGCTGGTGAAGCAATCGCTCCATCCGGACCTATCAAATATGTTTGTTCATTCTAATACAGTGATGCCTTGGAAGATCGAACTGTGGAGGAGCTTTCTGCTATTCTTTCTTCTCATCAATCTATCCAATGGGCTCTTGATATCTGCCTAAAACTGCAACTGGTTGTTGGGGGATCCACAGTTTGCCAGAAGCACTACCCGCTCTGCAGCTGGGTAGAAGCCGGAGAAGCTGATTAGCGTCGCTTTTGAAGCTAGAATGTATTAACGAAATATAAACCATTTTGCTTGTGTACGTTGATGAGCATTGTGATATCTTGACTACCCGTTACGTTTTAGAAGGATTTTGTTACCGCTCAGTTGCATGGAGAATTATTTACTGCTGAAACTGTAAAATCCATTTTCTTGGTTGCCGGAGAGCAGGGAGGAGCAACTTGTCTGCGACCCTTGTGATGAAAATACTAGTCGAGTTCGGGAGCGAGATTTTTAACTTACGGTTGGTGACTTTTATGAGCGTCATTTTTTTCCTATCAAAACTCAAGGAGTGTCATTTTAAGTTTAGATTGAAGAAAATGTGGAATTACTAGTCAAGTCATCCGTAATGGTAATCAGCATTACTAATTTTTTCCAGAACTTATTAATCTTGAGGTTTTGCAATAAGATTGTGGGTGTAACTGCTTGTATCATAGGGGAAAATAAATGGACTTTTAACTTGCTTAGTTTGGCATGGTTTGGGTGGTGTGGTGACCTTGTCTTTAATGCCACCACCCACGATTGTGATTGTCCTCTCGTCTCTTGTGTCAACATGACCACGTCTTTGCCATGACCTCTTAAATCCACTTTCTATGGACAGGGGCAACTTAATAATACCGTACGCACCGTATAACACAGAAAGCTTCAAAAACATCTGTATATGCATCTGCTATATTCTATAATCCAAATTGAAACCCCCCCCCCCTCTGGCCATGAATGATCAAAACTGATCTGTGAGAATGTGGATTTATCAATATATGATGGAATTATTTTCTCATCCACACAAAAAATAGAGACAAAGGCGAGAGAGACTGTAAAACAAAGGTGTGAGACATGTAGTTATGAGCACAAGTAAAGCGATCACGTGCAGCTTTCCGCACAGCTCATACTCACCATTCACCAGCCAACTTGTGTTCAGACTTCGTGGACTTGATTACTTCTAGTGACATGTTATCACGTTTCTCTCTTTCATTTTTTTTTTAAAACATTTCCTTGGAATTTTTAGCATCCTCCCATCATTGTCTCTTACAGTTGGTATTCTTCTTTCTTCTCATTCAAACGGGTAGTCGAATGTGCTATTTTTCAGTGATACGTTGCTACTTTCTGTACCTTAAAAAGTCTTGCATGGTAAATACAAAACGCAACAACTGGATGATAGGCCACTTTGTGGCCCAACTATGAACTACCCTCGGTTCTACTGTACTCACCGTGAAGTCCAAGGAGCGACTTTGAATCCGTCCTTAAGCTTTCAAAACTCACAGGTTTTACCTGCACTTTAATGGAAAATCCAGAAAAGTGCTTATTTTACTCCTCAATGGATCTATATTGTCGTCCTACTTTCTGTTCACATGATTTCTGGGAAATTCACACAGAACAAATTGACTTCACTATTGTGTGGTCCATATATTAAAGCAGATCTTTTTCTGGTAGTAGATAGCAGATACACTTGTATATATGGGTTTTGAACAAATCTCCTTGCCGGTAAAGAATCACAGGCTGAAGAAGAGCTCTATGGCTTCTGCTGAATCAAGAACTGTGAGGTTTGCCATTTCTTCCCTGTATACCCTACTGGCTACTAATACCTTCAGATTTAATTTTGATGCTGATATTCCTAGTTAATATATATGTGCATTCAGGTTTCAGCAGGATGATCTTGAGACTGAGTTGAAACCAAGCAAAGAAAGTCCCATGTCAAAGCCGACCTATAAGAGGATGAATGGCAAACGCACGGGCTTGTTTAAGGAAAGGGAACTTTCGAGGGTCTTCTCTGAGGATTTTGACAGCACAGAGAAATTGATATTGGATCCTAGAGGACGAAGAGTGAACAGATGGAATAAAGTCTTCTTAGTGGCATGTCTGGTTTCTTTATTTGTGGATCCCTTGTTCTTTTACTTGCCAGTGGCTAAGAAAGACAAGTGCATTGATTTATCCCTTGGCCTCGAAGTGTCCCTCACCATAATTCGCTCCATGGTGGATGCATTTTACATATTTCAGATTTATGTTCGCTTTCAAACTGCTTATGTTGCTCCTTCCTCTCGCGTTTTTGGTAGAGGAGAGCTCATCCTTGACCCGTCCAAGATATCATCCAAGTATCTTCAAAGAGACTTCTGGCTTGATGTTGTGGCTGCCCAACCTCTTCCTCAGGTCTGTTACTACGATCTCTAAACAATAAATATGTAACTTAAATTCCCACATATGATGTCTCTTCAGTTGTGAACATGCATTTTTCTCTCATCGGAACAATTTGAATTTGTACATCTGTTGTGCGCAGGTGTTAGTATGGATTGTAATTCCAAATCTCAAGTGTTCACAAATGATTGCCTCAAGGCATATACTACGCCTTGCAACCATTTTCCAGTACTTTTTAAGGTTATATCTCATCTTCCCTCTATCATCTCAAATCGTCAAGGCAAACGGGTTAATGATGGAAAAAGCTTGGGCTGGGGCAGCATATAATCTCATGCTCTATATGCTAGCAAGTCATGTAAGTCACTATATTACCATTCATTATATCTGCATAAATTAGAATTTTTTGTAGTTTTTTGCGACAAGACTAATTTTGTTTATGAATAGGTTTTAGGGTCGTGCTGGTACCTCTTATCAATTGAAAGGCAGGAGGAGTGCTGGAAAAACGTCTGCACTCTTCAATACCCAGAATGCCAGTATTATTATCTGGATTGTGGAAGCGTGGGTGATCCTGATAGGGTAGCTTGGTTCAGAACAAGCAATGTCTCTGGTCTCTGTGATCCCAGCAGTAATTTCTTTAAATTTGGCATTTTTGCTGATGCGCTGACTTTGGGAATCACGGGCTCCGAGTTCTTCATCAAATACTTTTACTGTCTCTGGTGGGGACTGAGGAATCTCAGGTAACTCCAACGTTGGTGTCTGATGTTAGATACATATCAATGAGAGAGAGTATGATGAACTCATTGAATATTATTGGACTAGAAACTAACCATATTCCACGATATGTATCATTGCAGCTCCCTGGGACAGAACCTGTTGACGAGCCCTCAAGTTGCAGAGATTAATTTTGCAGTGATCATAGCAATTCTAGGGCTGGTACTTTTCGCCCAGCTTATAGGCAACATGCAGGTAAGTCGAGAACTGAACTTGATGACGATTAAATTAAGTTATTATATGGATGGATCATTATCATGACAAGCATAACCAACAGATGTACCTGCAATCAACAACCATGAGGCTGGAAGAATGGAGAATAAGGAGGACAGACACAGAGAGGTGGATGCGCCACAGGCAGCTACCTCACGAGCTGAAGCAACACGTTCGACGATACGAGCAATTCAGATGGGTAGCGACGCGTGGAGTTGACGAGGAGGTCATTCTCAGAGACCTTCCTGCTGATCTCAGGCGCGACATTAAACGTCACCTTTGTCTCAATCTAGTCCGACAAGTGGGTCCTTCCAACAACGTATACGTATATATATCATTTGGTTGGCACAAGTTTCATTAATTCGTTGAATATAAGTGAACTGACATGCATGGTGATGCGGACTCAGGTACCACTATTTGATCAGATGGAGGAGAGGATGCTGGATGCGATATGCGAAAGGCTGAAGCCATCTCTGTGCACGCCGGGGACAAGGCTGGTTCGTGAAGGTGACCCTGTGAACGAGATGCTGTTCATAGTTCGAGGTCGCTTGGATTCATACACAACCAATGGTGGCAGAACTGGGTTCTTCAATTCCTGCAGAATAGGGGCCGGCGATTTCTGCGGCGAGGAGCTGTTGCCGTGGGTTCTGAACCCTGGCCCTAGTGCGATGCTTCCTTCATCGACTCGCACTGTGAAAGCCATGACCCACGTCGAAGCTTTTGCACTCGTAGCTGAGGACTTGCAATTCGTGGCAGACCAGTTCAGGAGGCTGCACAGTAAACAACTGAGGCACACGTTTAGGTTTTATTCTCAGCAATGGAGGACATGGGCTGCCTGCTTCATCCAAGCAGCCTGGTTTAACTATAAGAGGAGAAGAGAGGCCAGTGAGCTCAAGAAGAAGGAGAATCATCACTTGGCTGTGATATCCTCTGTGCCTGCAAATTATACGGCCATGGAATATTTCTCTGCACCTCTGCAACCCTACATGGAGTACTCCACAACTCTCACGAGGTATCCCGTCCGAGGTGGGAGCTTCAGATATGGTTCTAAAGTTGATATTCTTCGTTCGTTGAGGAAGCCTGTTGAACCTGACTTCGCCATGGAAGAAGATCCATGAAGCATTATGATCTGATGAGTAACATGTACATGTCTGTAAGTAGATGGCAATAATTAATCTCCGATCAAGGCCGAGGGTCGTTAACGGAGTTTGTAATGATCAATGTATATAGGGGTCATAGGGTCAACGCAAATAAAGTAAAGCCGAGGCAAGATTTTGCGTTTCAAGAGATGTACTTTTTGCAACGAATACTATGGACTGTAGAAAAAAATTCGAATTATTGAACGATCGATATTGACGCTGAAGATACATTCGTTCATATGAACAGCTCGCGGTAACACATCCGGCCTGACTTGTTACCAGTGAGTGGCACCGCCACAATTCTTCTTCTTTTTTCTTTGGAAAAATTAGTGAGAGCCTCGTAAATTCTCATGCCAGGCATTTTGAAGTTTAGAAATGTGACCAAAAAATTATATTTTTTGAGTCTTTTATGCAATGATTTGTACTTTGTGGCGGTTAAGAAGAATGCATGAAGGGGTTGGGTTGACGTGTCATGCGGAGATGTGAATCCCGAATCTGGCCCACGCCCTGAGAAGGCAACAGAGTAGCCCATCGGTTGGCGTGTTAGTGGTAGTTAAAGCCCAAGCAAGTCATTGTTTCGGGTCAAGTCAGGTCCTGGGCCCAACTTATGAAAAGGCTTTCCATTGATTGTTATGGAATTTTTCCTGGGGGGCATGTATATAGAGAGAGAGAATGGGTAGAGTGAATCCCAAGCACGTGGGAGGGGATGGTAATGTCCAGGTAGATCATCGCTAGTGTGGGTCCCAACTAGCACTTTTACACTTGCTTATATGAAAAGTTTACCGTGGGATTCCACTCAATTTGCCCAAAGAATATTCCAAATCCATTTCTCCTTCCAAAACACCATCCTCTTCTTTTCCAAAAACTAAAGTCCCTTTCTTGTTGGTAAATTTAGCTTGGTAGGGTCAAATGTTTCATCCCATAACGAACAAACCTCTCCATGGTTTGTTCCACTCATTGACTTATCCATGTGCGATCATGATCAGCCACAGACACATCCCTTTACCCTGCCAAGTCTGTCCTGCAAGCCAAGCCAAACACAGAAATTAGAGACATGTTTTAACCATTTATGCTTTCGCTAATATCGATAACCCATCCTTCCTTCC
The DNA here is from genome assembly GCA_006871305.1 of Vachellia collinsii. Classification (NCBI taxonomy): domain Eukaryota; kingdom Viridiplantae; phylum Streptophyta; class Magnoliopsida; order Fabales; family Fabaceae; genus Vachellia; species Vachellia collinsii. Next base: position 18,565 of record QFDD01120205.1, read on the forward strand.
CTATCATACTGCTTTCATGCCTCCCATTCCTAATCCTACACATATTATCTATGCCTAATTGCCTATATCTGTCCACACACACACACACACACGCGAACGATGTCATTAGCATTCAGAAACCTTCGCACATAACCTTTCGACCATGCATATATACATATCTGCAATGCTTTTCTTGGTCCCCTCTCTTTACCCTAGTTGCGCTCGGGTACGGCCACTACAGTTAATTACTTGAAGGGGAAATATTGAGAGTAGAATAAGTTATTCGGCCATAAACAGTACAAGTAGTACACTTTATACTGCACGCCAGCCTCTTGGGAAGCCTCATTAGTACACGTATGTGCATATTTATATACAGCACAGAATTGTTTTATGTATATTTGTTATAATAGAGATGAAGTTTCCTAGAAATTAAACGCACTACTCTGGGCGGTGGTGGCTCGAATGAGAATGTAGTCAGCTTGAAACATGACTTTGTCTCAGCAATGGGTGACACAGTTTCCTGTTTGGGATTTAGGCAGGTGTGACTCACGGTCTTTAAGGAAACCATGGGCCATGGCCATATGTATACACCAACATCACACACACACAGAGTAATTCTTCATGTTTCATCATCAATAATGTCACCTTTTGCTTTCGTCTTTTCTTCCCCAATATGAACGCTCCTCAACAAACTCACATATATATCTGATCTCTTCCCCTTGTTTCATTACGTGCAACAAAAGCTTATAGTTTTATTACTCCTGATTTGATTTTTTGATCGCTTACAACTATATATCAGCTTCAGCTCTCAAGCTGTAGTGCGGGTATATTATATACAAGTGACGTGGAGGCTCTTGTTCTTCCCTTTAAAACAGTTATAGCCACTATATGTCTTCTAATGCTTAACGATCGGGTTGACCGAATATCTGAGTGAGCAGAATATATATATATAGTTGGTTCTAAATTTAATGGGTCATATTATCTTCATGGCTAAATGAATAATTAAAACAAAGTTATAATGCATTTTGTAACAAAAAAAAAATATTTCTTTTTATAGGGAAAAAGGCTGAAGGAAAAAAAAAACATTTTTCGTTAAAGAGTGATAATAAATTTGAAAGGGCTGCATAAGCTAGAAGTCAATTGAACCGTTTTAATTGACCGAGAGCCACTCTTGAAACTTGTGTTGGACTATAGATTACATTTTGGAATGTTGCGCTGGGAAAGCAATCAAAGGCAAGCACAAGCTGGTTGATCGCCCATCATTGATTCCTTTTTCTGATTAAGACAACTTTAATTTGTTTGACCAGAGCCTACTGATTAAAAGTCAGTTTCGTGTGCGATCCAAGTATATATGTTGAACAGATGAACAAAAGAGAAGGGAAAAGAAGTTGGGCTTTGAATAAAGGAGCTCTCTTTTCATTCACAAAGTTCCTCATTTGTCGAATAGCAATACAAAAATCCATATCCCCCCCCCCCCCCAAAAAAAAAAAAAAACTTTCCATGTCAAGTCTTCTGTAGCTGTGTTTTCAATAGATAACAATAAGGAAAAGGGGCTTAGCCTTAAACATACCAATTCCTTTCAATAATCAAATTTTTGTTTGTATCAGAGTAACAGTTGAATTTAGATTGTTGTAAATTTGGCTACTTAGCCGGCATGCATGTAGGGAGACTTTAATGACATTAGCTTTTCATGCAGCACCTGCATGCATTTGAAGACAGGATATTTTTGGACGAGAAATGATGAATAGTGGTATGATATTGATAAAGCGTCGGGATTAAGGTTTAAGGGGCAACTCAATATGGATGAAAATATTAAAGGGTGGCTCCAATCTATGACTACGTTTGCGGTATAGGGACCTGAAAGTCAAAGGACTATAACATTGCGGAAGTGGGAGGCCTTCTGTTTTCTCCTTCCTCTCTCTTTTGCCTTTCCTGTCCATATGATCCAGTCCCTCTAGGCTCTAACTCATATCACAGCAAGCTCATATTGGTGTGATCTCAATTATTCATATTAAAATGGAACGAGACGGATTCAAAACCACGATATCTTTGCTTAATTTTAAGATCTTCAGAACTGACTTTCTGCAACGGTTTCTTCAAAATGTTGCAGTAGCCTGCGGATGGAGTGAAGTGTAAATGTGTAATTAATTGCTGCATTAATTTCATTTAGTGAATTGGAGAACTGTATATATTACATATGAGAAACAAGATCAGCTGGAAACAACGCAAGTAATATCAATCCATGTCTGCATTTGGAAGGTAGCCTTATTTGATAGACATATATAATAATTTCAACAATAGTTATTGCCTTTTGTTTCCCTGGAACAATCAGTCTTGGAATGCATTTGTGTTTTTAGTTCAAAGCCATCAGACTAGAAATAGGTATTTGCGTGGTTGCCACAAGTTGAAAAGCTCAAAGCTTCTCGCAAGGCAGACTAGCAAAAGCTAATTAAAAGCCAGAAGTGGAGGGAAGCTGGGGAAGAAAGATCCATGGAAGTAGAAATCCCTTGAATTTATCATATTAAACGAAGCGTCGATCACACACACACACACACCTTTGCACCGATTTTTTTTTTTAAGAAAAAAAATTCATGCAGCCATTTTGAAAAGTAAATGCCCTTGACAATTACGTACGTAGACTAAATTAAAGCAGTTAGTTAAGAAGGAAATTAAAACAAACTTTAGGAAGAATGGTTTGAGCATGCAGGGCCCTTATCCAACACAAAGTTGGCATCTTGCTGGCAAAAAAAAAAACACAACTTTGGCATCTGAATATCTGATGAATACTGCCTCCCCACTTCCACCTAATCACAACGGGCTAAAAGCCTGTTGGTCAGTATACATAGGATAAGGAATATTGGGAGTCAAAAAGGCATTTTAAAAAAACGACCAAATTAAACAAGAGTCATCATTTTTGTCAGCGACAACTTAATTAGGACCTTTCTGGGAAGACACAGGAGGGCCGCGTCGACCTCGCAAAGTTCAATGAAAAACATCATCCTGACCTTTTCATTATTATTGACATGAGTCACAGTTTCTGAGTTTAGTACCCCTAATTCTGTATGTAGTTGAATTTTATGAACTTGTTTGAACTGATAAAGACTTGTTTGGCTAGCGGATTAAAAGAACGAGTATAAATGAATGGGGAAGAGACAGAAGGAATATGGTGTTTGCGTCTAGGTGTAAGGGCTACGCCAAGAGCAAAAGGGATAGATAAGATAGAGGTCCCCACATGCCGCCACGTTTTGAAATTCTAACCTCTTTGCCTGTGTACGACTTTCCACTTGTGCACCAAATTCAGATTGTTCTATCTCCCCACCATCACCTTCCTCCTGCAAATTAAACTACTGTGAATCCAAATCATCCCTTTCTTTTCAATGTACCATTTGTTAGTGTTTCTCTTATCTTTTGACAATACTTTAGTACGCGTCTTAAATTTAAAAAATTTGAGATCTTACGTTACAAGGTCAATCACAGACATTATTTTTCAAAAAAGTAAAAGGGGTTACCCACTGCTGAAAGATGAACAAATAAATACATGTACACTACTTAAAGGTGTGGGGCAATAAAAAAAAGGACTACTTAAAGGTGAAATAGAAAAGAAGCAGAGTGTTGAGGGATGGTACGGGAAAGCTTGAGCAAACAAGGACAGCTGGTGTTTTCTTTTCTTTCACATCAACTCAGGCCCTTTGGAAATTTTCTTTCATAGTTCAGACACACCCAGTGACATGAGTAATTCAATTATTATTATTATGCATTTGATTTACGGTTCTTTGATCAAACAAGTGCAGGTTGGGGTGCTGAAGGTAGCGTTTGTCTTGTTTTTATTGTCACATGTATAATCACTAACACACAAAATCATACTTTTAAACGCGCATGCAAGCATGGGAAGAGGCTGAAACGAATATTTATACTGAAGCTCAATCCCCCATTCAGAAGGAGTGATAATGAGTTTATAATCTCTAAACATGGGAATGGGCAGGAAGCAAACAAACAGAGCTGTTTCTAAAGCTAAACAAAGAACAGGCCAGAAAGGCCGTTTTGGGATTGGAGCCTCAAAACCAATATAATATAATAACCCCATTTAGGTTAAAAGGCTGGTGGAAACTGTTTGTGTCAGCAACTTGATTTAATCCATAAACTAAAACCAAAAACCCCATCAAGATATTGAGAAATATAAATTCATGGGTTTTTGGAGATGGAGGTTCCATAGGCGGAAGAGGGCAGATGCAATGAGTGATGAGGATGGGGAGAGGACATGGGAAATGGAAAGAGGGCGTGTGAAATGAATACCAGATGTTTCCTGCGACTACAACAAGTGTGTCGAATAATGGAGAGTGGATGTAATAAGAGCACTACCAAACCCACTTATGTTTTCTTATTCAATCATCAAATGCACAATGCTCAATGGCGTTACAGCTCCACCTCTGAACTCAAACCTACATGCTAATACCCATAACTTGCTCAGTGCAAAACACTTACTGTTTTTGAAACACAATATTGCAAATAAGAAATCTCTGTCAGAGAAGCCCATATACACAGCAATTATTTAATTGCCCCACCCTCACATTTCTGTTTTATATTTAAAAATCTGGGCTAATCATAGGTAAAGGTAACGAGGGTGAAATTTAAAAAGGACCCTTTAATTGTAGGCGCAAAGCAGAGATACTCAAGTTCTCCACTTTTCTTTCATTTTGTAACTACAAATATATTTACTATATTTCTTTCATGGTGGGGGTCTTTGTAGTTAAGAATCCATTGATTTTGGTTAGTTGAAAAGTTATTAATGAACCACTTTCTTTAGTGAGGCATCACTGTTTCTGGATAGAGGCCAGGGTATGATTTACTCAACCACACTTAAGAGCTGAGTGGCAATACAAAACAGCACAAGTGGAAGGACAAACAGGGCAAGGTGGCGGTGTTGCCCATACTTAATTGGCGCCACGTTGATTTGTGACTTGTGCTATGACAACTTTGTTTTTGGATAGGACCCTCTTCTATCTCCTCCCTCACATTACTGATCCAATTTTTAGATGGTGGAATTCTGCATGGATGTATTTTCTGGTTCAGGAGATGGAAAAATGAAGGGAGGAGGTATGTACACGTGTATCTGTGTTGATTAGTGAAAGCGGCACTCAACTTTCGGATTTCTGGCATATAGCTTATACTCGTCCTGCTTCATAAAAATTAGTGTAATAAGCAGCGCTTGATAAAAATATAGCTTTCCTTGAGAAAAACACGTATAAAACAAAACAAGAGCTAGTATAGCCTTAAATTATCAAACTTACGACTAATTGATAAATCAGTATTCTGCGAATATAATAATATTGGGATCAAATGTATCTTTTACGCTCATTGAATAATCCTAAGAAATTAGGTAGGGACCACAGGAACAGTAGGCCACGCGTGCCAAGGGCAAATGGGTAAATGTGTGGGCATGGGGGCGAAAGCGTGCGAGAGCCCTCAGGTGCGAGGGGGTGGGTGTGGTGTTTATAAATAAATTGAATGGGGAGGAGGAGGAGGAGGCACTGAGAAGAGTGGGAGTAAAGCAAACAAAGTTTCTAGTAGTTGATACAGTGACACATGCATGAGTTTGCAAGAGTGAGGTTATAGTGCTTCTGACTTGTAAAGCACACACCCACATAGACAAATAGAGTGAGTGAGTGTGATTTAGCAGATAAAACGATGGAAATGGAGGGTGAGACGAGGCAGTCAAGGTTTAAGAGGATTTGCGTCTTCTGTGGGAGCAGCCAGGGTAAGAAGAGTAGCTATCAAGATGCTGCCATTGATCTCGGCAAGGAATTGGTAATGCAATCTTTTTTTTTTTATGGCTTTTATGCATTCTACTTCTGTTCAATGTATATCAACCGATGCCTCTTCTTTTTCTCAAAATGCCCAAAAGGATTTTGTGGGATAATCTATGTGCCTTGGTTTTAATCTGGGTCTGACGGGAATCTGTAAAACTTCATCGTATAACGTTTTCCAAATATATTCAGCATTAACTTAGGGCTCACTCACTATGTTCATGACGTGTTTGTTATTGTTCCTGGCTAACGTTCGTTCTTGGTTGTGTTTGTTCCTTGCATACATTTCATGCAGAATGCGATGTCACCTTAAGCCTTTCTAGTGTTGACTCTCCTCTCTCTTTTTATGATCTTTGCTATTAACTGAGCGTCTCTAAAACTGAGCATTTCTACGTACGCTTCAGTTGAGAGTGCCTTCTTGCTCATTGAGGGTTGGGCCGTTAGGGAATCATTTTGAATGCAGAGTTTTGGGATTTTCTTTTCCAGATGGGTCATCATTATTACATTTTGTGTCATCATAGTATTGAAGCTTACATTTGTTTGCTTTGATACTGGATCTTTTATGGCATATTGGGCATGATTAAATAATGGTGTCTGAAGGTCTCAAGGAACATCGATTTGGTGTATGGAGGGGGAAGCATTGGTCTTATGGGTTTAGTTTCACAAGCAGTTCATGATGGCGGTCGGCATGTTATTGGGTATCGTTACTTCTCCTTTTTCCTCAGTCCTCACTCACTACTCTCACTCTGTTTTACATCTCTCTCCCCCCCCCCCAAAGATGTTGGTAGAAAGGAATATCAATAAAACAGAGTCAATGATCGACCACACTGTGCTGATGTTGTTGTGTTATTATTTTCCACCATTGACGCTGATCTGTCATTGTCTCATGCAGAGTTATTCCCAAGACGCTCATGCCTCGAGAGGTATGTCTGCTTCAGCCAAAAGCTTAGCGTCTTTTTCCTTATCATAATAAAGTATTGCACCTACAAGTATTTCTTTAGTTATTTCTTTTTCATCAAGGATCAGGCCAAGTCCCAGCCCCCCAAATGAACTTCTGATTCTTATTCCAAGTGGCCCTGTGTCTTCTTCACTTTCGTCCAGGCAGTCTTAATTTCTTTGGATAATGAGATAAAATGTCTTTATTCTAAAACATACAACTGAGCTGACTGCAGCATCAGCATCTCCCCTTTTCCTGTTTTATTTCTGCACTTTAAACATACAGCTGAATGGCTTTGCGCAGTTTCTTCGGTTTTACTTTGTTGGCTATTAATGGCTAACATCTTCTTGTCGTCCATTTCTTTTAAAATAATTTTCAGTAATAATAAATGATACAGTATAAAGCTGCACTTTTTTTAAATGTACGGGATTATTCTACGGTTACTGCAGGCTGCGACGCTCATCATCACACAAACAGCACAATACTCCAAAACCCCTATCTTCCTTTTTATCTCTAAATTTGGGTTTACTCCTGATTTTATAATTATGTTGCATCGGTTGTGCCTTTCGCAGCTCACTGGCGAAACAGTGGGAGAAGTGAAAGCAGTGGCAGATATGCATCAAAGGAAGGCAGAGATGGCTAGGCACTCAGATGCTTTTATCGCCTTACCAGGTTTGCCTGCAATTACTCTTCTTGAATTTAAATCCTTTCATCACTCTTCATCACCCAAGAAAGAAAGAAATAAAGAAACTCTCCCCACTTAAAACCAAAAGTAGAACCCTTAAAAATGCTTCTAGTTTTCTTCATCTACCTTGTAGCTACCTAGCTTCTAGATACTTTACGAGTGAAGACTTCAACTGTTAACTAAATAGAAGCATCTCTCATCACTAAGCTTATTTGGCTAAAATTAATCAAAAAATATTAAATGTAGCAAGGGAATTAGTTACAACGGAAGTGACTGGGAAGTTCAGAGTCCGAAGCAGCTTTCTGCTTTCCTGATTTTCTTTTACATGCCAAAGGCCATGATTAAGGGTTTGTTTGGGAAGTAATAAAACCTAGGTTTTAAACCTTGGTTTCACAGAATCCGAGGTATGTATGTGAGAGAGTTTTGTCTCGGCTTGCGTAAAAGTGATTTTGAGAATTGATTGGCAAACAAGCCCTAAGATGGGAACCCCTTCCTTTTACTTGTTACACTGAAAGTTTTAGAGCTTTTGAGGCTCTCTGAGCAACTGTGCTTCTCGTTTTAGACCATTTTCCCATCTACTTCCCGTGAAACGTGACGTGACGGCACCGAATTCACTGCCCAAGCCAGGGAACTAAAGCAAAAGAACTTCCACAAGATGACCCTTTCAAACTCATACCTGCACCTGACATTAGAATAATACTGTCCTGGTTTCAATGACTTATCAGAGTAGTTCTTATCGTCCTAAATAATCAGTTGCGTAACACTCGTGACAGAAGAAGCACGCAACTGAAAATTAGACAGAAGGGATGGTGAAAACTGAAAAGACCGTATCAATATTAATTAGCACCTCTCTGGTGCACCAGATACGAGCGTTTGTTTGACGATACGAAGCAACACAAAATACATGTGGTGGTGGCTCAGTGAATAACGCAAATCCGAAAAAGAAAATAATTGGTAATAAAGAGAGTTCAAACTTCAATCAATTTTCTACTCTTTTCAGCCACAGTATACCTAGATGATATTGTAACTTGTAAGAGACTTTAATTTGACATCATCATTTTTCATCAAGCACTATGTCATAAATGGCCAACGTTTTCATAATAAAATCTGGAAGGAACTAATGGGCTTTGCCATACAGGAGGTTATGGGACTCTTGAGGAGCTTCTTGAGGTCATAACATGGGCTCAGCTTGGGATACATGACAAACCGGTAATTGACTAGCCGCACTTTGCTGGGACCTGTATTTCTGTTCCCATCCATCGAGTTGCCTAACCAGGTTTTGATGAATTGGTAGGTGGGGTTACTAAATGTTGATGGATACTACAACTCTTTGCTATCGTTTGTTGACACAGCTGTGGAGGAGGGATTCATTAACCCACAGGCCCGCCACATAATTGTTTCAGCACCAACCCCAAAAGAATTGGTGAAGCAATTGGAGGTACATAATCATTAAGCTTATCAAATTAATTATGTTTAATCATCTTAGACTAGATGCAAATTCTTATTCACCAATATGCTAATTCACAGGAATATGCTCCCTGTCACGAGAGTGTTGCTTCCAAGCTGAGCTGGCAGATGGAACAGATGAGTTACGCTCAAGAGTATGATATGTCGAGGTAGCTGCATTTTCACGATATGCAAGGGGAGATGAAAGCAGATAGAATTTTGGAAGCGGGAGAAGCTAATTAGGAACATCACTGATATGTTTTCTTTTGTCATGTAAATGAATGATATATATTTTACCAGAGTGTGTGAAAGGAAATTGTGTTGTTCCCCTTTTGTGAAACCAAGTTCCTGCTTCAGTTGTAAGTACTAGTAGTAGGGGCTTTGTGATGTTACATGTTAGTGTTGAATGTCAAATTTCCAACTAATTTATCCTGTTCAATCAAAAGGCCAAAAGCTTACGTCTACTGCTTTACAACAGTCATCAGTTAACCCTTGCCCGGCAAAATTAGCGGGAAACAAAGATGGTGAGAATGGCAGGGGATTCTTTGCCCTCTCTTTTGGACTGAGAATGGCAGTGGATTCTATCTCCGAGCAAACTGAATGGTGGGGTCCACTTGGGATCCAAGCTCATGTTGATGGTTGATCACTTGATCCTGATTGGAGGGTGGATCATGTGACGATTATGAAAGGCATCTATTATTGGGTGTGCCTGCAACAACTGCTATGCACTGAGAAAACTTCCCAAGCATTAAGGTATTGTTGTGTTGTCAGTGGTAATAAATTGGGGGATGTGATGATTTTGAAAACAAGATGAGGAATTCAGGGGAGGGAGGGAAACAGGTGCTTTATCAAACTGGGATATGAAAAGAACGGAGGGAACGGACAGTAACAGAGGAGGAAGGTGTGTAGAAGATGAGTGGTTGAGGGTGAGATCAGCATCATGCGGGAGACAGGTGAGGCAAACATCCATGAGGACCACAAAGAAAATTATTGTGTATTTGTCTGGCAGGACCACATTTATAGGGACTTGGCTGGCATGGTGCTGTACGGCTCAATATCAGATTTGCTCACTCACCCGTAAACTAAAAGCAACCTCCATGACATTGCCTTGTAACGAAACTTGGTGTACTAGGATGGGATAAACGACGCTTTCTGTTAAATCGTACGTTTGGTGAGGAAGCCGCTTACCAACGTCGTCGAATCCTGGTCGCTTGCGCCGCTTTCCCGGATCCGGTAATCGTCTAATAAATCTTCTTCCATTCTTTGGTAAATAAATTATTCACCAACATATGCTCGTTTTGTCTTCAGCTCAGCCCACGGGTCGTTTGGAAAGATTAGGTTTTCCCGCTTGGTACCAGCGATGGTAAGTCGATCCCTTAGAGTGTGATGGATCGATTTTTTCTAACATAGACATCCAAACCCAATTCTTTAAACGAAAAGATGGTGTAAGAAATTAACCAGATATCAGTGTCCAAAACACATGAGCCACCGACAGGGTTCAACAACAGTAAACTAAACTATAAAACAATTTGTTTTTTTTTTATTAAAAAAAAGGGGGTAGAGAACGGCATGCAAATCCAAGCTTATATTGCAAGTTGGGGAGGGTGTGAACAGTGCACACTGTGTTAATAATTTCTGTAGGGAGCGGAGGTTGTCGTACAGAATTTTTGCTTAATTCTTAGAGCGTTCAATTCCAATTTAGGCTTGTAATTACATGAGGAGTGTGAGAGTGGCATGCATGTTGCCTGGTTTATGTTGGGTTGGAATCGAAATGGAAGGTACTTGTAAGGGAAAGGGGCAGCAGGTTGGGAGGATGGGCATGAGAGGGCAAGTGAAACATTGAAGAATAGCATCACAACAACACATAATGGCACCAATGGAGCATCAAACCACGTCCTTCACTAATTGTGTTTTAGCGGTAATTATCGTCGTTACATGGAAGAAGGCAGAGAAGAAGGTGTGTTGTTACTATAGGATACGTGGGGGATAAGGTCACACGCCATGATGGAGATGGATGGAGTGTCGATTTGGGTTATAGGGATTATGTACAATGTGGGGCCCACTTCACTCCCAGCCTCCACATCAATGACCATGGGCTTCGTTTGCTCCCCCAAGTACAAAATTTGGGGTTTTTCAAACACAAACAAATTTCATCTGTTACGCCAAACCTCTCATTTCAACGTAGAGCATGTTTAAAAATAATTTTACTAGAAGAATAATCCAAAATAAATACATGAGAATGATTTTATTTTGGTTTGCGTGAAAATACTTCTAAAAACTGTTCCAAAACATGCTCGTATTCCTCACCCTCAATAGTCTCACTTCGTAACACTGATATATACGTCCAATTGTACATCTGGATATTACATCATTTGTACTATATTCAATGAACGTACTATCGCATTGGATCCCACAAATTTCTATTGTACTAGGTTATGGAGAGATATGTGGAGCGTAAAACATGACAATTAGAGTATTTTCATTCATTGGGGGAGGATATACATGACAGCCAATAAATCCAACTCTAATTTTCTTTTGTTTTTTGATATTGTTTTTGTACGCCTTCAAACTCGGATGTAAATCCCCAAATGTGCTCAGTTCTGGCCACGCTGTTTTTGCTTGATGCCTCCTTCGATACGGTCTAATGTTGAGTGAGCAAATGTAATTTCATTTTTAAAAAAGTAAAAAACATTTATTAAATAACATCTCTACGCGCTGTTAAACTATAATTTAATAATTAATATTTTTTGCCTGGGGATTGATTAAATAAATCTAAATCGCAATCGGAGAAGGTGAATATAGCATTTGCAGTAACAGAAAAAAAAACACGTCTCATGAATATCCGAATAGGATCTGTTAACAGCTTCCTTAAATATCTAGTAAGTTGTTTCGCCACAACCCGGAGGGACCCGCGGTTTCGGACTCTGAAAAAAAATAAGGGTAGAATCCCATGAACCAAGGATTCAGTTGACTCGTAAAAACCCAAAAAAAGAAAGAGAGAAAGAGTTAACCATTAAACTGGCTCTCCCTTAAACTTTATCTTAACAACTAACTTATTCATTATGCTGCTTTTTTTAACAAACAACCAATATGCCCGGGATGCTTGTGTAATTGAAATAAAATTAAAAGATGATTGAAGTATCTGTTTACCCATCTGGCTACCTACAAGCTTGGTTATTTTTAAATTGATTGTTCCGATATTTGATATTATCTTAACAGAAAGACTGTGTATTGGGAAACAGAAAATAAATGGTATGGACAAACAGTGAATGTTGGAAAATGTTTTTGTAATTTTGTTGGGTAGATTTAAGGGGAACATAACGATAAGTTTAGAGGCAAGGGAGGAGGAATAGAGAGATACAGGTATAATTTAATTAATGTGGGGAGGAAAGGAAGAAGAAAAGGACTTCGCCAACTACATGGGGTTAGTGTTAAGTAATTACAAGTGACTAGAACCACAAGGACTCCATGTAGGTGTTTCAGAAAGGTCCTTTTGTGTTATTTTGTGGCGCTTTTGGACTCTTGCTGTGTGCCTTGTACTAGTCAGTGCGTGTGCGTGTTCCTTTGTGTGTCTATGGCCTTTTATCTGCTCCTTCTCTGTTGCAAACGGACTTCGTCTTTTGGATTATTATCTTCCTCCGCGAAAATTCAGTGATAATTTTTTCCCACTTCTTCTTCTTCTTCAGAAATTTGTGCTCCTTTTTTTTTAAAAAAAAAAAATTTACCAACATATATTATTGTGGAGTCAGTTACGGCTTTTGTTTTATATCTTGTTCCATCCTCTCCAACTCTTCCCACTCTGTTCTTTCATATCCTCTCTTTCCTTCTTTCACTCCCCTCTTCTCCCTCTGCCTTCGATTCTCCACTCTTAGCTCTGTTCCTTAAAATTGTGTTCTTCTTGCTCGAATGATATTCACAACAGATTTCACAATTTGGCAGCCGCCGCAACTTCCATTGAAGATGATACCGTCTGAATTTGGATTCTCCAGTGTTAAGCAAGCGGACATAATAATTGAGAACAAAAGAATAAGGTTGTGAATTCGGAATCAGAGCAACCGTGAGCATCCGAAATTTCTCTGATTCTCCGTTGACAAGTGGCACCGATCCTTAAATCCACCTCTGCTGTGGTCCTGTTAGCTTTCACAGGTTAGAAATTCATCCATGAAATTCACTCTATAAACCTTTAACTCTCCTCAATTAAGGAAATTTACCCTGTTGCAGAGAATTTTGCATCAAAACGACACTTCGAACTGCTATACTCTGTTCTTCTGAGAGATGATTACGTTTCTGGAGGTGAAGGATAAATTGAAAGAAGAGGAAAAATGCTTGGACAGTCAACTGTGGCATGCTTGCGCCGGGGCGATGGTACAGATGCCGTCGCTGAACTCTAAGGTGTTTTACTTCCCTCAGGGTCACGCCGAGCATGCAGACGGACCCGTGGATTTCAAGAAATGCCGGAGGTTTCCTCTTCCACCGTACATTTTGTGCAGAGTCGAGTCTGTTAAATACATGGCTGATCCCGATACAGACGAGGTCTTCGCCAAACTCATGCTGTTTCCTTTGAACGGCAAGGAGGCTGATTATGATGAGGACGACGGTGCCGGAGGCGGCACCGATGGATCTGAAGCTCAAGATAATAAACTTGCCTCGTTCGCAAAAACTTTGACGCAGTCGGATGCCAACAATGGCGGTGGTTTTTCTGTTCCTAGATACTGCGCGGAGACAATTTTTCCTCGCTTGGACTTTACTGCGGATCCACCTCTTCAGTATATTGAAGCTAAAGACGTTCATGGTGAATCGTGGAAGTTCAAGCACATTTACAGAGGCACGCCGAGGCGACATCTTTTGACCACAGGATGGAGTCCATTTGTGAACAAGAAAAGGCTCGTTGCTGGGGATTCGATAGTGTTTTTAAGAGGACAGGATGGAGATCTATACGTAGGGATTCGACGAGCTAAAAGAGTAAATGGTCGTCGATTTGAGCCTTCATCGTTGTGGAATTCAGAGAGTGAAAGCTGTTCTCTACCTTACGAAGGATTTTCGGCCTTGTTGAAGGGAGGTGATAGTGGCAAAAGAGTAGCGATCAACAATGGTACTACAATTGGCAATAATGGACTGATTGGCTCAATAGGCTGTGTGGTGGGCAATGGGAAAGTGAAAGCCGAAGCAGTTATTGAAGCAGCGACTCTTGCATCTAACGGACAACCCATTGAGGTTGTGTTCTACCCTAGAGCCAGCACCCCAGAGTTCTGTGTAAAGGCCTCTTCGGTTAAAACAGCCCTACGAATTAGGTGGTGTTCTGGAATGAGGTTCAAGATGGCTTTTGAGACGGAGGACTCTTCACGGATAAGTTGGTTCATGGGGACTATATCTTCAGTGCAGGTTTCTGATCCTCTTCTCTGGCCGGATTCACCTTGGAGGCTTCTCCAGGTAACATAAGTAAACATTTATGTCTCTCTCTTCGATCTTAACTAAACAACATAATCGTACTGAAAGAGTCATATGTTAATTTGCCGCAGGTCACATGGGATGAACCAGATTTACTTCAGAACGTGAAACGGGTGAGCCCGTGGTTGGTCGAATTGGTATCGAACATGCCTACAGTTCCTCCACCTTTCTCACCGCCAAGGAAGAAAATGAGGCTGCCTCAGAATCCAGACATTCCACTTGATACTCAGATTTATGCGCCCATGTTTGGTAGCAACCTCCTAGGTCCCATGGACAATCCCTTTGGGTATTATGTACCGGAAACCACTCCTGCTGGCATGCAGGGAGCCAGGCATGCTTATTATGGTTTACCCTTATTACCAGATCTCCACTTCAATAAATTGCAGACGTCGCCTCTATATTTGACTGGTTTCCCACCTCTTGGTCAAGCTTCCATGCAAACCAGGGCCTGTTATAACTCGGCAATGCAAAAGCATGGCATGAGTGAGAATAACGTCTCTCATCACTTGATGTCCACTGAAAATTCTGCCCAGTCTTTGAAGGAACAGGACGATAACAAAACACCCCACCTTGTGCTTTTTGGGAAAAAAATTCTTCCCGAGAAGCACATCTCCCCCAGCTGGTCTCGTGACAGTGTCTCCCAAATTTTCAGTCGCAGTGCTTCGTCATATGGAAATGCTCATAAAGGGGCCAACTTTCTTAATGGTAAGTTCCAGGAATCTGATGAATCCAATTTGGATGATGGTCAGTGTTAAATTTTTTTTTTTTTTAAGATGGTGGTCACTCTGAATTACCAACCTCTAGTAGCTGGAATTTTAAGATGAACTGAATAGGGAGCTGACATGTTGGGAATTTTTTTATCCGATGAGATGCTGAACCATGTACTCCGCCGAGATAGAGTGCAGTCAAGCAACATTGAAGATGAATGGTGCTGTTTTTTTTTTTTTTGGTTTTTTTGATAAACTGATGCGAGTGGGGATTAATTGTACCGTTCGTAGGATTAATTTGCAAGTCGCCAGTCTGATGACTTGAACGTGTCATTTATTTCTGCAACAACTTAGTAAAAACGGCTAGGAGGTTGACGATTTTGATAACCTCCCTCAGTGAAAGTGTGGGGTTTTTTTTTAAGGGAAATTTTTTGTAAAGTTCTAAATAAGAGAATTAATATTAGTAAGGTCTCATATATTAACAACCCTTGAGGACATTGTTGATATTAATTCTTTTATTTGAAACCCTATAATTATTTCCCCTGTTTTCAATGTGTAAATAGGTTGATCATATCCTTAATTTTTATCACGATGCTTTAGCCACTTTTGAAGCGAGGAACACAGTCTTGTCTAATTCAAGGATGTTTCCTTCTTTGGGATTTGTGTATCTCTTAGTTCTCAAAGAGGGCATGCATATGGAGTTTAGCATTACTACTTACCTAATCGGACTTTGACGTTGAATGGTTGTTTTTTATTTCTTTTTAAAGTTCCGTGGGGAAAATGAACCAGCTTCTTTGTTTTGTTGTTTAACAAAAAGCATCTTCCTTGCGCTTCGATGTGGTCATCTAAGACCGTACCTTTGTTTTTCTTGCCCCCGTGGTCTGTATACAAGAAAAGTCAGCGCCATGTAGGTTTGTACCAAGTCCCGAGTTCACAGTATCGTAAAAGAGCCCGTGAAATGTGAACAAGCTTGCAAAGCAGAGACAAAAAAATGTCTGGTGTATGGCTTATCAGTGCATCTTGACACGGTTGGATCAGATTTATCTCTCTTTTTATACATTATTACGGTATCTATCTATTGCTTGAGCCCAAAAAGCTAGAGGGGAAAAGTAGGTAGGCAGTTAGAAATCCAATCAGTGGGTGGTATTTGACTAAATCAACAGGTGACAAGGATGGGTTTGGTTAAGGATCAGATGTTTCACAGGGTAACAAGTGAAAGGTTGCCACATAGGGAAGAAAATGAGCACAAGCAATGTCCTCGTCCAAGAAGAAACAGGGAATTCAGCTATGCATCAGTTGTCACGTCCCGGGGCCGCGAAGCGGGGGAGTTTGTAATTAATATGATTAGGTTTGTCCGCGAATGGTTTGTTTCTATTTATATTATATATTTGATTGATGGCTTCGTGTGTATGGGGATTGCGAAACAGAGATCGTGAGGCGCTGAAGTCAATCATAAACAAGTAGAATTTGTGAAGCAGGATAGATGCCAACGCAGAGAAAATGATGATTAGACCGCACGTGAGAACGTGGGGCCCTGTCCCGTGTGGTCAACCTCACGATCGGTTCACGTGCGGGTTCATGAGCCACGTATTGCGGCGGACAGGCTGTTTCTGTCTTCTTTTGGGGTTTCCGGAACTCGGATCGATTGCATCAAGTGACTAGGCTGCTTCTTCTGACCCAAATGACACCTTCTTAAACATGCACTTCCATTCTCGGTTTCTGCCTAACTTTCTTGTATCGCAGTTCTTATAGAACGCTGTGTTGTGGCTGAGTCAAGTTGACGTGGCGTGTGCAAAAACAACTCTTTCGGTGTCGTTTGGGAAATGATGGGCAGAGCGAAGAAAGAACAGTAAGTGAGAACGAAAGGGTGGTGGATATGACATGGTTTCTGAGAAATCGTAGCTTGGATTTGATGAGGTGCGTGTTTTGCGTGGTTTACAACGAAGTGAATGACGTGAGGGAATTAGAATGACAGGTGATTGGTGGGCTCTCCTCTAAAGGTCAAAATGGGGGCCCACATACGCTTCGTGGGAGTCTTGCTCCCTCTTGCCTCCTCTCAATTCTTAGCGTCTGACCTTTTCCTCGCGACTTCCCGTCGCTACGCCTACACCCCAATCCCAACCTAGACCTGATGCTACCGAACTTGCACTTGCATGCTCTTCTCTAACTCTTGGCCAATTAAAGTACCCTGTCTTGCTATAACAACTGATTATCGTGGTCGTCGTCGTCGTCGTCATCATCATCATCATCATCATCATCATTTTCCTACATACACTGGCATGCCCGCTTATAGGTAGCCTGAAGGAAAGAAAGACATCTGTTATGTGAATGGATGGGTGAACGGTTACGTTTACGTGTGGACTGAAAGAAGCTCAACTTCAACTCCAAGCCTCTGTTGGTGTGAGAAGCCAGCAAGAACAAAAAAAAGAATGCAAGCCACCGCTTGGAGTTGCTCTCTAGCCACTTTGCTCTCTACCTGGTTGGATGATTATGCAGTTTGGGCTTGAATTTTTAATCGAAACGTGCCTATGTCACCCATCCCTGGAAGCCCAGAAAATGAAAACCCCGCATAACAACCAAAAAAGGGTTTTTTTTTTTTTTTTTAAATGTCAGACCAGGAGGGGGAATAATGGCTAGACCCTTTTTGCTGGTTTATAATTTGTTTCCTGAATTCCTGAGTATTTGATGCGGAACAAACAAACAATTACAGGCACTGATTCCTTAGGAGTGGGCAGAATAGAATTGAAAAAGAAAAGGACAAGGAACAGTGTTGATGGAGAGTTGAAGCATCTAGTACCGACCTCCGATGCAGCAGTCTAATATCTGCCTATGACCCATTATATTATTTAATCAAAGCACACCACGTCTGATTCTGTTGGTCGACCTCCACTTTGAGTTATATTCTCCCTCTGATTTATCCTCAAATTTCTGCTTCGCTCAATCCCATTTCGGCAAACTCAAGCTGTAGCCTTTCGTGACATTTGTTTTACGTGGATGCTTGCTTGGTGCAAAAACAAGCCACCATGCATATCCATCCAAACAGATCAAAACAGCAGCAGCCCCTTGCTTCCTCATCCTTTTATTATTAAAATAATGCTGTCCTTTCTCCCTAATTAACTCCATCGTTTGTCGTTTCCCTTTCTTAACTTCTTTTAAAATAATATCCATATCGTTCCTCTTTAGAATTTTGGAAGCAAATAGTTTTGTTTATTGTCAAATTATCCAACACAGTTAAGATACGCTTGAAAAAACAAACAGGCAGAAGTTGTGCTTGTTCCTACCATTTCATGGATTTTACTCACAGGCTGTGCCTTTCATCCCAGTACCAACTAGGTTACGTTAACCCCCAAGCCCATGGGATCCACCCGACGTCCTTGTTTCTGATGAACACCTCCCCCCCCCCCAAAACTTCATTGTCGCCTGCTTTTGGAACTGCCATCAAGTTCCTCTCTCTCTCTGCCTGTTTCATAACTGTTCATAGTCTTTAAGCCGAGAAACCGAAGGTATAAATACTTATAACAGCATATGATGTGGGTAGTCCTTATTGTAAAACCCTGGACACCCAAGATTAAGGAGGATCGTCTACTTAACAACAAGAGTGAAAAAGAAAAGATCACACGACCACTCAACTAGAAAAAAATAAGAGCGCTTGAGCAGAACAGAGCATGAGGATACCGAATATGAAACATTGGTAGCTAGGTTTGGTAACAGTCAAAACTCATGGAACGGAGTCCATGTATCTACGATGATCTATTGACTCTGATAAGTCATCAAATTTCCCTAATCTTCAAAGCCAACCTTCTTCCAAATGGCATTTCTGACGCTGCGCAGGTCCCTGCCTTTGAGAGTGCTCCCAAACCGTTCTTACACGGTGAAGGAATCCCCTCTGGTCCTTGATAGATACTCGTGCGGTGGTACTCTAATCTCAACGTAGTCGTCACCTTCATCATCATTCTCTCCACTCTCCCTCTTGCGGTGTCCCTTTAAAATCTTGGACCAGTCAGGTATGTTGACGGGCAATGACCAAGACGTCGTCGATGAGCTTCGTCTGCCACCTGCGTCAACCTCCCTTCTGGCCTCTGTGACAAGGTTGGCGTTGCATGACAGGTTCCATAGCTCAGCTTCATCGAATTCCGAAATGGCCTCTGTGGAATCTGGGTGAAATGTGTTCGAGGTGGTTGCGAGAATAGAACTCGGTTTCACGAGGGAACCTTTCCTTGACGCCATTGATCAGCAGCTTTGTATTTGATATGGGCAACCGTCTTGCTCTCTCTCTTTCTCGCCCTGTTTCTCTTCTTTCGTTTTTGGGCGTTGCAATTTGTAATCCTCTGGTGGGCATGGATAAAGATAAAAGCTTAACTCCATAGAGGGCATTACTTTTTTTTACATCTTAAGCACAATATTTTATATTGATGTTGGTGTTGGATGATGGGACCAAGTAGGAATTACACTCCTGTGATATCACCAATAAATAGATAGATGTTAGTTAGCTGCATAGCTCGCAGAGGTTCCTTTTCATTTTTGGCCAACTATTCTCAGGTCTATTTGAAATTAATAATCAACTAAATTAAGACAACGATTGTTTCTATTTGGCCAAGAATTTAAGCAAACATGTTATTCTCGCTCTCTCAGTCTATATTACATTAATGAAGTCGAGAAAGCGAAGCAGTTCATTTTTTTTGATTGAGCTTTGTATGTAAGGATTGAATATCAATTAAACATCCCCAGGAGTTTTAATTAATCTAAAACTCTTCTCAACCACGAAGAGATAAGGACGCTAATCCACAGGCCTTGTGCTAAAAACATCGCCATAAGTAAAGCCCACGACAAAAGGTATCGAAGGCCGAATCATTGGTCCTACAAAAAACGTCCACTGCGAGAACCAGCCCAAGGACATTCTGGTCATCTCAATTCTGCCACAAAACCCACCTTTATAATCCAAAACTGTTTCTTTAGTTACCTTTCTCCGTTGCCTAAACACGCACTCTACCTTCAAAACCCTGGTTCACCCAAAGCCGCTGTCGACTTCGACGCCGCCGCCACAGAAATGCCGCCGAAGTTCGATCCTTCCCAGGTCGTGGACGTCTATGTCCGAGTGACGGGTGGTGAGGTTGGTGCGGCGAGTTCGCTGGCTCCGAAGATTGGTCCGCTGGGTCTTTCTCCAAAGAAGATCGGTGAAGACATCGCCAAGGAGACCGCAAAAGAGTGGAAGGGTCTCCGGGTCACCGTGAAGCTAACCGTTCAGAACCGTCAAGCGAAGGTGTCGGTGGTGCCGTCCGCCGCTGCGCTGGTCATCAAGGCCCTGAAGGAGCCCGAAAGGGACCGTAAGAAAACAAAGAACATCAAGCACAACGGTAACATCTCGCTGGACGACGTCATTGAGATTGCCAAAACTATGCGGCCCAGGTCCATGGCCAAGGATTTGAGCGGAACCGTGAAGGAGATTCTCGGAACTTGTGTCTCTGTTGGATGCACTGTGGATGGCAAAGACCCCAAGGATCTGCAGCAGGAGATAACCGATGGAGACGTTGAAATTCCCCTCGAATGATTCAATTCCAGTAATTTCACTCGAGCTTATGCTTTTTTTGGCACTTATATTCCTTTTCTGAAAAGAAAATTTCACGTTTTCCTAAATATATTCCCGGATTTTTTTCCTGTTTCTTGGTCATCCTCTTTTCAGGAGTAAAAGGGGGAAAATATGCAATGCTGGTGAACGAACGGATGTATCATTTAGTACCAAAAGCTTAATCGTTGGTTTTGAGGTTATTTTTAGTCGATAGTGTTGCATGTTGGTGGAGAAATCCCTGCTTTACCAGGTCATTTTTTCCATTCCGGTTCTAAGATGGAATGTGTGGTACTCGAAAATCCAGCCTTGCATCAAGACTTGAGAATTTTCCCAACTTTTTCTAGTAAAATTCAAAAAAGGTTTTGATCATACATTGTTGTTGTTTCAAATGTGTCTTACTTCCGTATCTCACATGCACTAAAATCGTTATTTACAATTTGATGGAGGCCCCTTCCACTCTTCCTCTATTAAACCTATTCATCTGTTTTGGACCCATGGCTGTTAATGCTATCGGTGATTACTATGATCATCAGCTACGGCCACCTCTGTTACAGATTTCTGAGCCATGTTATGAGATGCTGGGAATATAATCTAGTTTTGGTAACAACCTCGTGTTCTGAACTCGCATCTGGTAACACATTCACAGGGAGATTGCCCAGATGTGAAGCGGTTTGGTTCCGCTTCAAGTTCAACCTCCAGCACATGCAGAAATAAGGCTCATCTACCATGATCATCAGATCAGATGAGTGGGATTTCAATGTAGTCGGGAGCAAAATATCGGTTAAAAAAAAAATAACTATCTTAATTGTGGACCACGCATCATGCGTCGTTGGTTTAACAAAATGCGATTTTTTATTGATTGTTGTTGTTGGAAGTGTGAAACAGAGTAGAAAATTGGAAACTCCATTGTGTTCAGCTATCTTGATCGTAATTTTCTTCATAAGCCGTACCAAAAAGGGTTTTTTTTTTTTGCCATAAGTCTCAAATTGTTTGAATAAAAGGGAATTTATGCGATGATGCTAATCAAAGGTTTTTTGGCATGTCTTTTTAAATGTACAAGACGGAATGAGGGATGGAAATTAGGGCTTCGTTTATTCATTTGTTTTTAGACGAACGTTTTCGTTGTGTTGCGGTGCATGTTAGTATGCTTGTTGAGGGCCTCGCTACACTTTGCGATAAGGTTGTGTATTTGATTGGATTGGACATCGAACATCTTATCAATGCTTCTCTCCTCGTACAACTCCATCCCCTCATAATTATTTTTTCATTTGATATTCATACATTTATTATTATTGTTCCTTTAAATGCCTTTGAAAACAAATTCATAATGCTTATTTATAGTATTAATTAATATATTTACATCATTTAACTAAATAATCAAATAAATGAATTATGTATAATTAAATAAATTGTGGAGATGATCGCTTTTTTCACTTCCCGAAGGTGATCCAAATTCTGTCATTACTATTACTAATATGTATATGATATGAATTTTTGTAAGATGTACTATTTATATCAAAAGTTGTACATATTAATAACATCATGTATCTCAAATTTCATGCAACTACATAACTCACAAATCAATTTACTAATCGAACACAAAATTTATAATAAGTATGTATAAGAAAGTTAGTGTGGATTTATTAACCATTAGCCCAAAATGGCTCGCTT
>QFDD01120206.1:0-26503 GCA_006871305.1 Vachellia collinsii
TATAGTCGCAGTCTGCTTCTCTCTGTTCTCCTGCGCTTTGCCTTCAACGCCACGCAACCACCTTTCCCTCCTTCTGTTGTGCCTTTCTTACATAGTCCTAGTATTTCCTTTTTCCCTCTTCTTCTTCTTCTTTTTTTTAAAAAAAAAAACAATAATATATCAGGAAACCAAAGGCTTTTTTTATATAAAAATTAGATTTTATTTATATGATGTGTATTTTTAAATTTTATATCTATCTTTATATTCATATCCATTTTCATACTATTTTCATTTCCATTTTTATTAAAATCAATTACAACATAACAAATGGAGCCTTATATAATCTTAATATTTCCTTTTTGCTTCTTTTAAAAAAAAACAGATAAAGGGAGGAGAGAATAGAGATGAAAAGGTGTCCGTCTATAAAGGATCCAGGGTCAAGCCATAAATTTGTTTCCTTAAATTAAATTAAAGAAAGATGAAGGGGCTATAAGCTAACAAATGATTTTTTTGGGGGGGGGGGTGTGGGTATGTTCCACATATTTTGTGAGGTGCCTTACTCCTTCTCTAACGGTCCTGCCATCCATAAATGTACATACTTGTATCGTTAACATAAAACACTGTGAATTTGTAATGAAAGGCTTCGTAAAACTTTTCTACAAGTGCAAAGCAGGGGTTTGGTCATATCTGTAATTTCCTTTAACTTGAAAAAAAACAAAAGAAAAGAAAACACTGTATCCCTGTATTGCATGCCCCGGCAAAAACACCGAGGTTGTCTCCCACGCCTCATTATGGCAAATTCCAAAGACACCAAAATCTCATTGATGGCATTTATTTGTCGCCTTTTGATATGTCACCAGACTCACCACCCTCTCCCTGAAAAAGCCTTCCCCCTGAGCCACTCAGCTCAGCTTTCGCAAACACCTCCAGTCTCTTCTTTTCATGTCCATGCCACTGCCCTTTTGCGGGTTGCTCAGTTTGCAGCTTCCTCTATGCATTGGGCCCACCCATTATAGAAAATATGGACTGGGCCTCAAACTTTCAGAACATATCGAGCCTGTAAACAGCCCAAAATCTGCGGGTTTATACAATCCGTGCAGTATTGCTTCCAGTTTACTCTGAATTACGCATTCCCGTCATCAGCATAAGGCTCCGTTTGCAATGCATGCACTAAAACGATATGCGCCTCAGTTATAAACAAAAGGGGCTTATATTTATACCTGAAGGGAGTTATATGTTATACTTACTAGCCATTCACATTCCATGAGACTTTACGAAAGCTGAAGGAAGTATAGAAGAATACTTACATACTTTCGGAGTGTCACGTCATCCATACAAAATTTTTCAAATGTCCCTTATCGTGGATCCATTTATATCTCTTCTTCCATAAATTTCTCCCAATTATTTATTTTTTTCTATAATAAATATTTATTGTAATGAGTTAAGGAATAAGAGAAATAATTGAGAGAAAATTATGGTATATGAGATCCATAATAGAAAACACTTAAAAAATTTTCATTTGACATAATATAAATAATGTGATACTTCCAGATATTTACGAGGAAGCATATGTGTAGGAGAACAAAGTTTAGACCCGTTTTAAATTCCCATTAACGTGGGTGCTCCACTAATATTCTTCGGAAGGAAGTGAGCGAACAATCATGACGGAGATCATCAAACGTCAGATAAATTGGTAAAACATGGTGTATTCATTTTTGGAGTGATTGAAATCGGCATTATTTCCAAACATGTCATATTCACCCTTTTTTTTTGCCAACCAAACATGTCACATTGACTGCCCGCCTGCACTTTGAAATTACTGTGTTATTTTATCGATCGTAGAGTTAAAAAAACGAACCGAGCCTATCAAGTCAGTCTAATTAGATTTGTTTAATTTGATGGTTGTATCTGCAATTTAGTGTCAAAAAAGAAAGCATGCCTAAAAGGACCGATCCTGTAGGGCTACGGATTTAAAAAGACCAGTCCATTTAGGCTTGCCAAATTATTTTTTATTTTTGTTTCAGTTTTATATTTGTTTCCAAGTTTAAAAAACAAATCCTTTTATATCAAGCATTTATTTTTAAATTTGTTTTCTTATCAATTATATACCCCATACAAATCTAAAAATGTGAAAAGAAAAGATATTGTTGAAACATGATATTTCTTATAGCTTATCTAATACATTATATTATAACAACTCTCTCTTTTCATTGAAATTTTAGAAGAAATTATTTCAAATAAACACTTATTTCTAGTTATTATATATGCTATATAAAGGTACACACACACATTTGTATTCATTAAATCCTTATTCTTTCTAATTTCAATATCAAACTTGTTATGCTTTTTTCTATATACAAACCACTTTTTAAAGACTAAATTAAAAATTTTGATTTATTTGAAAAAAGTGAAAATATGTTAAACATACCCATGACTCGTGGGCTGTCTCAATATGACAGTATTTAAAAATATTTTATACCAATTGGTTTCAAATAATATCTTTTATACCAATCATTGTTATTTTTTAAAATTAAACTCAATATGACAGTATTTAAAAATATTTTGTGAATATATTAAGGTGGCTAAGTCGTAGGAGAAAGGGACATAACAGAACATATATACCCAAAAAGTTTAGTGTTTTATTGTGAATTTAGTTGCATCTCAATGATATTCTGCTTGTCACTAGCTGTTCCCTACTTGCTCCTCCCATTATTAATTAATTAAAGAGAGAAAGGGAAGTAAAAAGAAAAGTAAAAATGGAAGAAGACGGGAGATTTTTATTGGGTGGACTTCACTGTAGATTCCACTCGCTTTTGCCATTTTTTCCAGAATACAAAATCAATTGGATGTCAGCTATGGTGATTTGATATGGGTCACAGGTAATTCAGAATTGTGAAGAAATGAGAATATATGTATATATGTAATTGATGTATTGAAGCAAAAGGTGACATATTAGAACCATGATAGGCTCACATGAATATAGATAGCCTAATCCTCCATCAATCATTAATACGAATCTCTATTATCGTACGTCTACGAATCTCAAAATTATTCTTCCTCCTTGTTCATATGATGATGTCCGTGTAAACAGATGGTAAAAGCAAGTGCATATATAATCATTGTCATGATGACAATACGATAGTATCAGGCGGCAAAAACCATGATTAAGTCCTCTTGAACATTTCAGGGAAAAAGGTTTTGTTTTTTTCATATGAACGAGTGAGAGTGGAGATCTATGAACGATGTTACCATTCACAAATGAAGTCTCCTCTTTTCCATTTTCAAGGTTCCCAATCCAGAAGGTTAGGGTTTCAAGAAAGAAGGGGCAAAGTTGTAGGGAGGAAAGATAAAAGGATTCTTTTGCTGGTTAACCCAAAAAGATTAAAAAATGGTGAGAAACCATTATGTTAATTCATTTGATAGACTGAAGTGTTGACTGATAAGAGAAATGAGAAAGCCTTGCCAAAACACAAAGACCAACCGGTAATAATTGCTGTACTCAACTCTGCTTTATTTCTGTTCATGCAATAAGGATTTATGGAGGAGGAGGAGGAGGAGGACATTTACATGAATTATGATGTATTTGAGAGAAATTGGTAAATGAAGAATTAGTGAAAGACCAAAACAAGCCAGGGGAGAATCCAAGTGTGATGAGTGCTCAATGATGGAACTTGGAAGAGCAAAGCAAATATGCGCACTCACTCTACTTTCCAAAACTTAGACCCAAAGTATCCTTACTTATTTTATCTGTACAAAAATCTGATATGGTAATATACCTTTTAGCTTCGTTGTGCCCCACAAATTCCTACGCACTTGTCAACTAATTAGTAGAAACCCAAAATTCCTTTGCTTTTTCTCAACAACTCGAAGTCTTATGCTCATCCTGGTTTCTTCTTCACATTAATCTAACTAGTTTGGATAACACAATGTCCATCTCTGTCATCTGAAACAAATTCAGTTGAATTTGAAACAAAGATATGATGTCCAATTAGTCCATAACAAGAAGAACACAGCAGCCCAATGAAAATTCTCGGGTGGTGCTTCGTGGTCATGATGGACCCATGGTCATAAATAAATGCCACGGTGCTTCTGTTACTTCCCATCCATCTTTTCCTTTTCTGGTACAACCCCTCCAGACTCCAGAGTCGCTTTCAATAATTTGTTTTACTCACTCCAAAGTTCAAAGGTAAAAGTTGAAGTCAACATTACCCTGACAACGATTTCAGCCAAAATTTTATTTGCCGTCGACTTCTATTTCTCTGCCTCGTTGCCTGGAATAGAATTACCATGCTCTTGCCCTAAAGAAACAAAGAGGATTCAATGGACAGAGCCAGTTCAAAGCTGAGAGCTTTTTATATCTCTGACGCATCGTAAAGGCATTGAATAGTAAAAGAAACATTCGTAATTTATAATCAAACAAGTGGAATACTAATAGAGATTTGACGAAACATTTACTTTAGACTTTCGGAGAATTATCTCGATCCTTGCCGAGCCATAGGTCATCTCATCACTATGTAAAGGTCTATCTGCTAAACTGATTGGTGAAGGCTGAGTTCGTTACAATACCAATTAAACACGTTGTATGCTACTCCAATTGAAAGTTGATTTTTGCAACATAATTCCTCCACTGAAAACTGCTTCTTGTTATTGTAATTTACATATGCATGCATAATCTCTGGCTAAAAAATTCACAAGTTCCTTCCTAGTCCTCCTCGCAAAATTTACACTTATTCTGCAGACTAGTTAGAGAGGTGGTTTCTATGATGATGATCCAAAACTGAAGTGTCTCAAGTGCTTGGCTTGAGCTTAGGCTTAGGCGTGTGAGTGTCCTACATTTTCTTTTCAGGGCCTTCTTTGCTAATGACGATTCCAACCAACTTGCAAGGCTCAGCATTCTCAAGCATTTGAACCACACTTCTCATGGTAGGCCTCAAAGTTGGAAGTCTTGTTGTGCACAGAATTGCTACTCTCAACATCTTCACAGCCTCCTCTTTGTACATATCTTGTAGTCTACAGTCCACCACACTCATTATGCTCTCTTCACCCTGCATCTTGCTGCACACCCAACTCACTATGTCCTTGTTCTCCCCATACTCTGCTTCTATTGGCCTTTTTCCCGTTATTAGCTCCATCAATACCACTCCAAAACTATACACATCACTTTTCTCGTTCACTTTATATGTGTACCCATATTCTGCGTCAGCCATTAAATATCACATTAAGAAACAGAAACGGAATAATAAGCTCAAATATGAAGAATGATGGTGGATTTGAACATTGAACTTACCGGGAGCGATATAGCCATGCGTTCCTGCAATGATTTGAGTAGAATCCTGGCCAACGTTGGGCTGAACAATCTTGGCTAGCCCAAAATCAGCAATCCTGGGCTTCATGAACTCATCCAGCAAAATGTTACTAGATTTGACGTCTCTGTGAATTACCGGCCTCTCACACCCATGATGTAGGTACTCCAATCCCTTGGCAGCTCCAACTGCGATTTCATATCTTTTTTCCCAGCCCAGTTCGACCTTCCCACTTGTGTGAAGCCGATCCCATAAGCTTCCATTTGGAAGATACTCATAAACCAGCAAGCTTGAGTCCTCGCTTGTGATGCTGCAATAAAGCTTCACGACGTTCACATGTCTTATGGAGCTCAGTGTCTGCACCTCTGCGTCGAATTCCTTGGACTTGGACTTGCCGTCACGCTTTCCTATCATCGGTGTACTGCTGCGGCCCTTCTTCCAGCCGGCGGAATCCATGTTCCATATGTGCTTAACGGCGAGTTCTTTTCCGTTTGAAAGTCGGACTCTGTACACGTTTCCTGATCCTCCTTTCCCTATAAGATTATCTTGCTTGATCGAATCCAGAATCT
The DNA here is from genome assembly GCA_006871305.1 of Vachellia collinsii. Classification (NCBI taxonomy): domain Eukaryota; kingdom Viridiplantae; phylum Streptophyta; class Magnoliopsida; order Fabales; family Fabaceae; genus Vachellia; species Vachellia collinsii. Next base: position 5,852 of record QFDD01120206.1, read on the forward strand.
CATCCTCACTGAAACTCAGCACGTGGAAGGATTTTAGGTCCCAGGATTCTTCCTTCAAAGAGCGTTCTCGATATTTCTCCCTCTTATTTAACTTCATGTAAAGAGCCACACAAGCGAGAAGCAAGACCAAAGCTATTGTGAAGCAAATGATGATTGTACGGACGTTTGTGGGTATGCCCGGATGAACAGAGCAAGGCCTAAAAGTGTTGATCACTTCAAGAGTGCAGAGACCTGGGTTTCCATCAAGACTGCCATTGAAAGCTTGAATGGATAGAGATTGTGGGATTGGACCTGTTAATCGGTTGTTCGATAGATCCAAAAGGCTCAAGCGGAGGAGCGTGAAACTCGCCGGGATCTCACCGGAGAGTTGGTTCCGGGATAAATTCAATGCATTAAGAGCTGGTAGATGGCCCAAAGAAGAAGGGATATTTCCCGAGAGCGAATTCTCTGCCAGTTCGATATCACTCAGGAAAGTACATGAGCCCAGAGAGTCTGGGATAGACCCAGATAACCTGTTGCTCTGTAAATGAAGACTGCTCAAACTTTTCAGCTCCCCAATGCCCGATGGAATTTCCCCGGAAATTTGATTCTTACTCAGATCAATTGTCACTAAGGACGTTGCTTCTGAAATTTCTTTCGGTATCTCACCGGACAAGCGGTTCCTTCTAGCATGTATCGTGGTTAGGGCCTTCGCGTTCATGATATCTGATGTAATTGAACCTTCCAACTGATTCAATTCAACATCGATTATCTCCGCGTTCGGCAATCCCCATATTCCAGAAGGAACCGTCCCCGAAAGCAAGTTATCGTTGACTCTGAATCGAATCAATGTCGTGCAGTTGGCATAAGTAGCCGGAATTTCCCCGGAGAGCTTGTTCTGAAGTACGAGTAGTTTCTTCATCTTTCCCTTCCTGCACATATCAGGCGGAATAGAACCAGTCAACATGTTTTCCGACACGTCGATGAAATCAAACTCTGCCCAAGAGCCAAGTTTCTGAGGAATGGGCCCCGACAAGTGATTAGTGTACAAAGAGAGATTCACGAGTTTTTTGAAATCACCGAACTCAGGTGGAATCTCCCCAGTTAGCTTGTTTTCATACAGTTGCAGGCTAGCCAGGTTCGTCAAGAACCTCAGCTCGTAAAGATCGCCTTCAAGCTGATTCTTGGACCCATCCAATTTGGCAAGGCTTGTGAGATTTCTGAACCCGATTGGAAATTTTCCAGTTATTGAGTTGCTGTAGAACTCCAACTGCCACAGTTTCCGAAGATTCCCAATCTCCGACGGGATCTCGCCGGATATAAAATTCTCAGAAAACTCAAAATTTACAAGCTCAGTGAGGCTACCTATTCCCACGGGTATTTCCCCCTCGAGGCTACAATTCGTTAGATAGAGCCACTGGAGGCTTTTAAGATTGACCACCTCGGTTGGAAAAGGTGTCCGCTGAAAAGGGTTATCTCCAACGCTTAACCGCACGAGACGCGTCATGTTTAGCAGAGACTTCCATGGGAAAGTTCCAGAAAATCCGCTCTTGTTCAAGAACAGATATTGCAACTGGCTGAGAGGAGATATATCCGGAAAGGACCCGGAGAAATCGTTGTTTCCCAAGTCTAAGTACACTAAGTTGACACAGTGTCTCAAATCCTCTGCAACTCTTCCGTGCAACGAGTTGAACCCGAATGCGAGCCTCTGCAGGTACGGAAGCTCGCAAATGGAGTCGAGAGGCAGAAGCCCAGATAGATTCTGAGATGAAAGGTCGATCTCCGTCACGGAACCGTCAGAGTTGCAGGCAATCCCATGGAAATTGGAGACGGAGTTGGTGGGATTCCAGGAGTCAAAGACAGAGGAGTTTGGCCCATGCTGGAGAGCTGATTTCAAGTTGAGAAGGAGTTGACGGTCGTCGGATTGAACACCGGAGAGGAAGGAAAGGAGACAGAAGAGAGAGGGGAGAGAGAGGAACATGTTGGAGAGTAGAGCACGCAAGGAAGGAGACACAGGTGAGGGCGAGGGTGTGAACGGAAGAAACTTGAGGCAAAAGAAGAAGTGGAGCCTCAGCAAAAAGCGGTGTAATGCGCAGGAAATTTGTATTGTCGTTACAACGGTCGGTCCCTTTCTCTTGGTCGCTCCACTTATTTTCCTTTTTTTATTCTTTATTTCACATGAAAGCATTGGGGCAGAGTTAATGCTGCTTTTCCTAAAGCACTCGTATGAGCCTGGCCATTCGCTGAATAGGCATTACTCAGCTGATGCGATGCTCCAATGAGGTAGCTTCCTCGTTTAGGAAAAAAAACACCTACGAAGAAGGCGAGAGGCGTGGTAGGGAGCTCCCTATTTGGCGGTAATGCGAGTTGAGATTGAGCCAGTGCAGATGACATGGCAAGAGTTTCACCCTGAGCTGGAAATGGCCTCGTTGATGTCTGCGAGAAACTGCATTGACTCGTTTATCTTGAGTTAGCGATGTTAACGCTGTGAAGAGGGATGTTGTTGTCTTGAAGTGGTAAAAAATTAAGGAAAAGGGTAATGATTGGTGAGGAGGTGGCAAGAGTTGGGGGGGGGGGGCGCTGGGAAAGACGGAAGAGAAGAGAGTCAGAGACGCCGAGGTTGACTCGAGAGATCTGGCGCAAGCCCAAAGTAAAAAGGATAAGACAGCACGTGGACAATGCCCCTTAACTGACAAAAAACTTATCCCCACTCACACCCCTGCTTTAGGATGCTTCGCCTCCCACTGCTTCAGGGGAATCTTCTTCCCCTAGACGTACCTCGTCCCCCACTTCACTTCGATCAACAAGCATTGGTGGCATGTCTTTTTTGAGTCGCTCCTGTTTGATCTACGAATATCATTAAAAAGGTAGTAAATGTCAGGGAGAATAATACTTTCATCCTAATCAAAAAAATATATTACAACCCTGCTTCTATTTGTTTTTGTTAGTCATTTTCCAGCACATTTCACGTTAATATATAATGGAAAATGTTTTATTAATTCCTGTTGACAGATCTTTAGTGTTTATTAGTTATTATGCAATGCAGTTTAGAATGTAAGTGTGATTGCCCTTAAAAATTAACCTAGTTACGGTCACCCCTGTCGTACATGATTCAGAATCATGAGTGATGGAAGGGGGGTGACTGCTGGATTTCAGAGAATCGCGCATATACATGAAGGCTTTTAATATTTTTGTTCCAATTTCATAGAACATGTCTGGGGCAACAATGAGTGGATGAGTGGCGATCCTCCGCAGTATTCATTGTTTATGGTAACGCAAGCAAGACAGCAGGAGATATCAAATAATTGTACCTTCATTTGACAATTCCCACAATCCCAGTTGGCACCAACAAACCATTGTATTGATTATTAATCAATATATCCGTGATTAAAAACAAGGTACTGTTATTTGAACAATCACACAGCCCATAGATTTTTTTTTTTTTTTTTTGGTCTTTGAAGTTAATAAACATCTCATCTTCATAGTTAATGATACCGTATTTCCGAGAATTCTTTCGCACGCCTTTTCCTGGGAGAGAAAATATCCACTCCAAGCTTAAAAACTACAAATTTAACCATCGGAGTTTTCATTTTTATTTGTTCCGGAGACGTTGGATTACAAAGAGAGAGGAGAACCCATTGAAAAGAGACAAAGGAGACGTACGATCAAACAAAACCAGATTCCGTGAGAAGTCAGAAACGAACAAATAGAGAAACCGAGTGGGAGACGGAAGCGTTGAAATTGAGATTGGGCGATGAGCCACGTACTCATTGGATCCGATTCATCAGTTGTGGTTGTTGTGAACAAGCAATTCCAAAATACCATTCGCCCTCGGTGCTGGGCCACTCCAGATGAGTGTTTTAGCGTCTAATATTTATCTCCAGACTTTTATGGCAAAAGAGTCCCTAACAACAAGCAATCTTATCTCAGTGCTTCCTGTGAAAAGCAAAAAGAAGGAGTCACCTAGATTTGAGAGTGAACCTAGCCAAATAATTGAGCATGCACCATCTATATAAAGTGAGGAACAAAAGGAGAAAGATGATCAAAAGCAAAAAAAAAAAACCTTTACATTCGTATTTCCGTGTCCTTTTTTCATCAATCAAGATTGGTACTTTTAATGTATACCTTATCTGTAACTTCTAACTCATCATCGAGTGGAAAGGTTGGGAGTTACACTCGTGGGCCTTCACTGTTCTTTGACCTACATAGATCCCTAATCTCTTTTTTTTTTATCCCTAAAGAACATGTGGACGTTGTTCAAGAAATAAAGAAAATTTTGATTTGCTTATTTGAAGAAAATTAATTCGACTTTTTTTGGTTTAGGCTGCAAATGGAGAGGGATGCTGAAAATTCCAAGCCTCCGACTCCAGATGTAAATCCAGAGCTGTAACCCCTTTTTCCAAGACAAATCTGCCGTGAGGCGTGTGATAGAAATGAAGCAGAGGAGAAGGAAAGAGAAAGACTGCCAGAAGCCAGAAGGCAAGACAAACAAAAGAATGATGGATATAAATATTGCTGTATGTAAATGTGCAAGTGGTGGTCGTTTTCTTGCTCTATCTGTTGAGTGATATGCTATAGTTGATGGTGCTTACTGTAATTGATATAGTCGTATGGATGAGGATGAAACATTGCAAGACGTTCTAGAAAGTTTACAGCTTTCGTCAAATATTCCACCCCTTCCGCCGACACTCGTGGGCGTGGCCATAAAAATATTTTTAATCCAAATTGAAAAATATTATAGATAAAAAAATATAAATTTTTTTTTAAAAAGGTGACGAGTTGGGTTGAAGAAATATCAACCCATATAGAAATGAGTATTTAAGCCCGTCATCAGCCCATAACCAGTGAGTTGACCCGCTTTACCAACTCTACATATAATCTTGTCCAATTGAGATATACTCCCAACCTAACTAATAAAGTAAATAAGTAAACCGGGCTTATTCATAAAATTCGTCTCAATGATTTTTATGATGTTTTTATCTCCCCATTAAAAAAACGTAAGTGGAAAGGAGACATGTTGGAAGCAATGGATCTTTTTCAAAACCGGTCCCATTTCGAATGAAGAGGTAGATAAATGGACACATCCCATTACACTGGTTAGGGGCATTTGAAGTGACTGAGGGGGTTAAGGCGAAGAAGTGAATCATTTATCAACCAAACATTCCATTCGTCTCATGGCTACATCCAATCTCACGGTCCTTGCAAGAATAGGAGCTTCTTTGACGGTCCCGTTCCAGCTCCATCAACCCATTAAAGACACGCCGTGACAGGTTTCGCGAACAAATATTTTAGCTATAACAGAATTAAATATTAATATTTCACCAAAAATATTAACTCGAAATTTGTTTTGAAGTGGCCTCTCCTCACAATGAAGCGACGCTTCACAACTTAAATCTCAATTTTCCCATTGCATGTAGAAAGAATATTGCTTCCGTCAGATTGTATGCTTTTTAAACTGAATCTGCCCAACGTTATCTTCTGCAGGTGACATTCAAACATGTTTGGACTAGGATTCGTTTTGGTAACTACAGTATTTTTTCATTAAAAATAATTTTATTCAAAACACGGTTGAACATTACACGTTACTAGTTCACTCCACACAAATAGGTTCTCAAACTTTGGTTTGCAAACCCTTCCTCCACGGGCTTTGGTAGAATAGGATGAAGCATTCGAGCAATTGAAGCCCAGTTGTGTGAAAGGAAGTTATAGGAGAAGGCCCAATTTTAGACGGCCTTGTATTGGGCCCACTCATTTATTTAATGCTTCTGACCCTGAGGAATGAAAAACCAAAAAGAACCAATGGGCGCTCGGTCGAGATGGTAAGGTCTACGGCCGGCACCCCTCAGGACAAGGTTTCGAATCCTGGAGTGGTGACAGACGCGATAATTAACGCAACCTTAAAGAGGTTGTCCCATCGGTACCACTCTACCCCCGCAAGGGCTCCTCGGGTAGGATCCGGATTAGTCGGTTGCCTCGGGTTACCTGGTCCAGTTAGAAGTCCAGGGATCCAGTAAAGGGCGCTGGATACCGGATGGTTTATACCTAAAAAAAAAAGAAAAACCAAAAAGAACTTCGCTGTCTGGGGGGGTTTGCTTTTTCTTAGAGACGAAGAATTTCTGGGTGTGGGGCAACTGACTTGGCTCCGCTCAAATCGAAGAGACAATCTCCAGCCTCCGCCCAAGGCTTTTGTCAATGCCCACTGGACTGGCTCTGCCAAACGGTTGAGTGCCGACAATACCATAATCTTCGGAGATCGCATAAAAAAATATAGTCTCCAAATTTAACTCAACTGTCACAACATTATTTATTAAAAAAACTACTAATGACGCATTCATAAAATGAAATTGTATGTTATAAAAGTTTGCAGTGCAGATCTTAAATCGTTTAGCAAGTAAAATCATATTTGGTAACCACTTTTAAAAAACACTTTTATATAAGTTGAGATAAAACTCTCTCACTTACTCATCTCGGATTGTGTGAAAATCACTTTTCAAAAGCTGTTCCAAAATATACCCTAAGTGAACTTCCAAGCTACTGAACCATTAGATGCTATAATTTTTACATGAGACATTTCTATTAGTCTACAGCATAAGAGATAAGGAAATAAGTTGTTGATATATTTTTAAATTGACCGAAATTCATTTTTTTTTTTTTTGCCTTGAGGGAAACAACTGAACGAAGCATTAGACGACATTTCCTCTGACAGTCTTAGGCTGGGCCCTCCACACAATAATGGTACCTCAAGTCTTAGCTCCTTGGGATATGCACAGTCCATGTCCCTTTACCACAGCCACACCTCGTCAAAGTTATTAGAATGGCTCCCAGATAGCGCGTTTGCCTATGTTCAAATAAATGGTTTCAAATGTGATTTTAAACAAACAGCCTGGTAAAAAAAAAAACATGTTAAATGGAACAGACACTGATATGCCCCGATACCTCTGCGCTGAAAGGCAACGAACAATGAGGTTTGATTATTGCATTTTCTTGTACATATCAACCGAGTCATGCTACAAGATATCTTCAGCTTCTGTCAAAAAATAAACATATACTTGTATCTCAGAGTGTTCTTTGCTTGACAAATCAATCTGAAACCGCCGGATTAAATATGAACATACCAAACTTAATTAACGGTATTCCCTCTAACATAATTTTGTTATTCATAAAATTTAAAGTTTAAACTCTGGATTATAATTTTACCCGATACCGAGTCTCACTTACCGAAGCTTGAAAGTGTTTTTCCCCCCCTAACAAGTCAACTGTAAAGAAGACTTGCCCACGTCAATGGCATCGTCAATGCAAATATTTAGATTTATATTTATTTTTAAGAAGCCAGCATGGGCGTAACAGTAACACAACTCATTAATTATCTCCCCATTTTTATCCAAAGATGGGGAGTCGAAAGTGTGAAGTAAATAAAAACGGAGAGTATGACGAGACGCGAAGTTGAGAGAGGCGATGTGGGACTCGATGGACACTGCGTGGACGGCTTTGGATTGTGTGTGTGTGTGACGGTGCCGGCCTGTCGAGATACACCCGCATAGTTATGGGTACCTAAACAGGCCACAAACATTAGGACTGGGAAGAGGCCTGACCCTCTCTGAACCGCGAGTCCAACCGCGTTCCCAAGTCCCTTACGCGAAGCTGAAACTGAGCCGCCCCCGCCAGAAACTGCACCGTCTGCGACGGCCTCAGAATTTCTACCACCTTCCTCGCCGTCGACACCCTCAGCTCGTCGGCCTTCTCCAACACCCCCATCATCGCACTCTTCAGCACTTCCAGCGCAGCGTCCAGCTCGTCAATTTCCCCACCCTCCAGCCTCCCCACCCGCCTCGCCAATTGCAGCATCGACGGTCCTCCGAGGATCTCCTGAACGCTCGCCATTGCCCCCGCCACGACCCTTTCCTGCCTCCTGGTTTCGTCCCTGACCCGCTCCAGCGTCACCTTCTGCGCCGGCGATAAATCTCCGACGGCGCCGTCCACCAGACTAAGCATCAGGGAAGGTTTATAGTCGGCAATCCAGAGGAGAGCTCGTTCGTAAGAGGTTAACCAGGTTGGGGAAAAGATGAGAGAGACATCGGCGTCGGTGAGTTTGGATTTCTCCTGGAAGTATTGCTGGTAGTGAGAGAGGACTTGGTGGATGAGGGCATTCTGTTGGTCCATCTTGAGGGGAGAGTCGGGGGTGAGGGAGAGAGTGAGAAGCTGGTCGAGGAAGCCCTGCTGGCGCGAAAGCCATCCCTCGAAGAAGCTCTCAAATGAGCTCTGCACATTCTGCTGGTGAAGCCTTTCCGCCATTGTAGAGTTTGGGTTTTGGAGGGTGTGCTCTGACCGGGGGAACAAGCGCCATTTATATAGCTTTTCATGCGAATTGATTGGTATTAAAAAAACAATGGAAGAACGAATTTCTTAAGCAATAAGGATTTTGATTAAATTGTTGGATAATAAATTTGAAAAGGTAACCGGGGGAAGGAAGGGAGAGTTTTGATGCCATGGCGGTGGGAGGCATTCCGCGTGCTGCCGCGGAAACAGAAACCCAGGGAGAGCATGTCACGTGATATGTGAGTCGAACTTAGTTGCGGAGTTATATATCTGTCTTTCCAGTCCACAGTGATTTGGGCTTGCTACTGTTTGTCAAGAGCCCAGCCCGTTATCCCTTTAACTGTTGGACGATTGTTGGGGTGGATTTTTTTATTTTTATGTTGGGGTAGGGTGGGTAGGATATATTTAATTTAAACCCGCCATTATTAAGCCGAGATTGAAATCATTAATCACGTGATTTTGCGGCCACGATGACTTAAAGGAGTGGAAGTAGAGGTTGAGATGTGAACAGACGGAGACGAAAAAAAAATCATACATAGCTTTCACGGAATGCTGGAGCGCAATGATTCAAGCGAAGCAGGACAAAATAAATTATTATTATCAGATCCAACCAAATAAGATGGTCATTTGACCTCGACGGCTTCAATCACGTTATCACCTCACCTCATCTCCCCTCCCCGCATCAACATCAGTTTTTATTACCCCCACCGTATAATTAATCTCGAGTCTTAATCATGTGCGCCCATTTGATTTTAAATAATATGTAAATGTATGTCCGGTTATTAACAAATTAACCTTTTCTTAACTATGCCCTCCTGCCCTAGCCCCAAGGATCAACATTTCAACTCATTCGTTCTTTTCTCCTGCTCCCGCTTCATTCAATCCTCACCCCTGAAATTAGCATCAACCACTTTAAGCACGTGTCAATAAGTCAAAGTTTTCGGCAACCGTAATGATTGCTGCTTGTGCTCGTTTAAAATGCTGGTAAATTATATTGGCACATATCCATCACTGAAACCCTCCGATTTTTTAAACGTTCTTGATGGTTTACAGGTTAAATATATAAAAGAAATTTTATCTCATCTTACGTGAATGTGTTTTCATACCCATATGGTGAAGATAGCCTCTATATAATCTCATAGCCACAATATACTCCGTTAGAAATCAACAGTGAATACAAAATAATTACTGCAATTGATCCTGAATATAAAAGTCAGTTGATTTTTGTTTGGGAGATTAAATTAAATATGCGGTTTAAAAGTATCTACTTATGTATATAATTATTTGATATATCAGTTTATAAGTCAGAAAAATTAACTTAGAGAAACATTATAAATATAAATGCCTTTGAGTAATGTATTTAATTTTCTTAATATATTCAACAAAAGTTAACGAGGTCATATATTAAAGATCTGATGTAGTATATTATATCATTATCACCACACAAAAATTGACTTTCAATGGCAACAAAAGTCATCACTAAACATCTTTCAGCAAGCACAAAAAGTCACCACTAGATTGCCACCATAGTGATCATGGCTAAAAATATTAGCAATAACTTTTATTAAAGAAGTTAAAAAAATGATAAAAGAAAGTTGCCGTTAAAATTAACATTGAGCGGCCACCAAACAAAAGGGAGTCATCGTTAAAAGTTATACCTTTGAACAATGATAATTGTGATTGCCACCATTAGCAATACCTTTAGAGTGATGCTTGGTGTCGTGGTTGAAATGTTCAATTTTCAAATGTCACCGTTAAAGTTTTACTTGCAACGACAATTTTAAATGTCATCGTTGAGATGTAGATTTTTTTGTAATATGAAATCACCACTAAAATGTAGTTTTTTTTGGTAGTATAATAATAAAGGAAAAGGGTACAACAGATTCTATTTCTGGCTCCTCCGCTGCAATCTCAACAATATTATATTTAGACTTTGGTTGGGTATAGTTGTTGCCTGTTGGATAAGCGTTCAATAACCACTCAGCCATATTAGAGTGGACCAACAAATGAAATATTTCTTGGGCCAAAAAAAAAACAAATGAAATATTTCAAACCCAATCTATCGTCGTTTTACTTAAAACTCGCAGGCAATGAGGGGTAAGCCTGTCATTTCGCATGTCATGAGTTCGGCCGTTCGGTTCCGCGGCGCCCCCCCCCCCCAACCCAAAAAAGCGAGGGAAAGTAATAACCAACAAAAACCGCCAAGGGACTTTAGTCATTTTACCGCATCAACGCATTTTTTCCCGAGGGGTCGAATCTAATTTCTATCGTTTCAAAACAGCGATGTCTTGATTCTTCTGTCCGAATGATCAATTCGAAGATGGATCTGTAAATACGTGCCTAGACGATATTAGATTTCAGCCAATACGCATAACGCTCTCCCCAGGGAGACTGTCATCCTTCGTTCTTTCTTCTGTTCTGTTTCATGTTCTGATATTCAGATCATCGAGGTTCAGTGACTGTGAAGCCGTCGCTTCTCCCTCTCTTTCTTCCTGTTATTTCGTTCCACCTCGTGGAATTGATCTCGGGCAGCGTGACAGTGGACAGTGAAGAGGGAGGCGAGCTGAGATTGCAGTGCCAGACTTTGTGATGCCGAATTCCCAATCTCAACGTCAACGGGACAGAGCTACACCTTCATCGGCGCGGCCTACAGCTCGGGCTCGGGTTCCACTCAGGCAGTTATTTCGGGTGGCATCGGTGGCTGGGGGTATTCAGTTTGGGTGGGCTTTGCAGCTTTCTCTCCTGACGCCTTATGTGCAGCAACTTGGAATTCCTCACGCATGGGCTAGCATAATTTGGCTATGTGGCCCCCTTTCTGGTCTCTTTGTTCAACCCTTGGTGGGGCACATGAGCGACAAGTGCTCAAGCAGGTTCGGCCGCCGGAGACCCTTTATCTTAGCCGGAGCAGTGTCCATCATTATTGCTGTTCTGATCATTGGTCACTCTGCTGACATTGGTTGGTGGTTCGGTGACACGGAGAATTCTCGGCCGGGAGCAATAGCGGTATTTGTGTTCGGGTTTTGGATTTTGGACATGGCCAACAACGTGACTCAAGGTCCTTGTAGAGCTTTGCTTGCCGATCTAACTGGTAAGATCTTCTCTGACTTTGCCTTCAAATACTTGAACAAGTGATTTTTGTGAGACAATGAATGCCTTAACTGAACTCTTTTTTGGGAAACTCTTCTAGTGTTAAAGTAGCAACGTTATAACTTCCAAATGGCGAAGCATTACTTTGGTACTTCCTTTTCTTAAAATCAGATATGTGCATATTCTGCCGCTGGATGCTTGACTGAACAATATTGCAATTTGTGTCAGCAACTAACGAAGTTCAATAAATATCAAGCTGCGTTTCATATTTGTTATTATCTGACTTCCTCATCACTGCTCGTCACCATAAGTTGACTTGAATGTTTACTGATGTATCTAACTGCTGTAGCCGGATTTTTCATATTTGACGAGAAATGGTCACCTCTACGGAACCAGAATTGTTTAAGAGCGCATTCCATGTGCTTCGCCTAATTAACACTGCATAATAGAATCATGTGTAATTCTCTTCACTTTTTTTATACCATGAATTTTGGAAAAAGCTGCACCGAACTTGAAGAACAAACGCTTTCTCTAGTGATGAATAAATTTTCTCCTTGCATTCCCATTTAGGTCCCACTTATCTAAGGTTCTTAGTTTTTTTTTTTTTTGGGAGGGGAATTACACTGTTTTATTAAGAAAAAAATTACTTTTGAGAAATTTTAAGATCAATATTTTTTTTATTTTATTTTAAGAAGCTTTTCTAATTACAGATGTGCCAATGCAATCGTAAAATAATCTTCGAATCACAGTGAAGCTTTTGTGAAATGAAAATTTAAACTCTCATATCATCCACGTCACAATTTTTGACCAGACCTGTGCCTTGTATGCTTGAATTATTCATTCCGTTACTTAGAGATAGAAATTGGTCATTTTGGAGAACAAATAAGAGGGAGAAAGGGAAACCAAGTGAAAACCCAAATGGTAAACCACCATTAGAGTATTTTTATGTCAATTGTAATTCATTGAGAAATGAAAGTGATACTCAGGTGAAGAAACAATACATTGTCATCCTCCTTCCTCCTTATCTTGATCTTTTCTTCTATATATTGCTAGGCAAGGATCATCGAAGGACGCGAGTGGCAAATGCCTATTTCTCTCTGTTTATGGCTATCGGTAACATTCTTGGCTACGCAACTGGGTCATTCAGTGGTTGGTACAGGGCTTTTCCTTTCACTGTTACCGCTGCATGTAAAATTAGTTGTGCAAATCTCAAGTCTGCTTTCCTTCTCGATGTTGTTTTCATTGTGATCACCACATATATCAGCATTGCAGCAGCTCATGAAGTGCCACTTGGTTTGAATGGGGTAGCCCATGCTGAAGAAGGGACAGGAGAGTCGGGTAGCACAGAAGAAGCTTTCCTGTGGGAGCTATTTGGGACATTTAAATATTTTTCAGCTCCTATATGGATAATACTCTCTGTTACTGCACTGACTTGGATTGGTTGGTTTCCATTTACTCTGTTCGATACTGATTGGATGGGTCGAGAGATTTATGGTGGCGATCCAAATCAAGACCTTACTTATGACGCAGGAGTTAGAATGGGGGCACTTGGATTATTGCTGAACTCAGTTGTTCTTGCGATAACATCAATACTCATGGAATGGCTAAGCAGGAAGCGGGGAGCTGGCTTTTTGTGGGGAATCTCAAACATCGTTATGGCTGTCTGCTTTATTGCAATTCTTGTATTAACCTACGTGGCAAATGGCATTGGCTATCTTGGCAAAGATGAACCGCCAATTGGCATTTTAATAGCGGCAATAACAATTTTTACCATTCTTGGGTTTCCATTGGCGGTAAGTGGCCCAAATCTGCTTCTAAGCATATTTTTCTCTTTGGTCAATATAGAATGCACACCTCCTTGTGGTTCTCTGAACCCTCAAATTAAGGGGGAAATGGTCTGGAAAAAGGTCTTATTCCACTGTTGTTGCATTCTCCTATATACAATTATTTCAGTTCTGCCATGATGTGCCAGAAATGCAAGTTTGGAATTGGCCCCATAAAGAGGGCAGACATCAGATATTATGTGCGAGTTACACATGATTTAAACTGACTTATCATAATGATTATTTCAGATTACTTACAGCGTTCCATACGCCTTAATCTCAGCACATATTGAGTCTTTGGGACTTGGACAAGGTGGGCTTCTATTTATGGCCTTATTCTGTTCATTTCTTCTGGAGATGTGACTGTATAAGTGTTAATGTTGATTGTTGATACTTACAGGGTTGTCAATGGGGGTTCTAAATCTGGCAATAGTGATCCCTCAGGTATCATTGTCTTGAGATTCCATAATATCCTGTTAGTTTAAAGGAGACGTTTTCTCTGGTTTTCTTTGAGGGAAGGGGGAGAACCGGGGGGGTGGGGGTTTGAATTACCCATAAAGCTATAGGAAATTGATTTTTATTCTTAGTATATGCCAATTTGAGGCTAATCAACTACCTTAATAATTGAACCTAATTTTCTTGAACTAAGCTTTACTCCTGTTCATGGGTTTTGGTTTTGCAAACCAATTCATCTGCTGAAGAACATAATTGAAATAAGACCCTATAGGAAGTAAGGATATCATATCTAGTTGCATTGACAAACAACTCATTATCAAAAGAGTTTAGTTGAGATATCATATCTAGGTTATAAAAATAATTTTGCAGACAAAACCTTCCCCAGTCTAAACCGTTAAATCTTTTTTGGTAGTTCAAAGTTGATGATGACCCGTCTTCTGTGAATATGTAAATATTGAAGGAAAGGATCTATTTTAAGTATAGTTTCTATTTTTGGAGCTACTTGAATTATGCATTTATTATTCTTGAAACAGATAGTGGTGTCTCTGGGAAGTGGACCGTGGGATGAACTATTTGGTGGTGGAAACTCCCCAGCATTTGCTGTGGCAGCTATTGCAGCCCTCATCAGTGGACTCATAGCTGTCTTGGCTATTCCTCGATCCGGTGGTGGTTCTCAAAAGCCTAGATCCCACGTCTGAGGTGCTGTGTTCTTTTTGCTTGTGGCACTGGTTTCTTTTGAAGAGCGACAGTGATAAACAAAGAGGTAGCCTGAATTTGTATATAGCTAGCTATATTTTTGCTTCTGTCGCGTTGTAGCCTTTTTCTCAAGCTTCCTTTCATGAAAACTCCCACTTCTCCTAATTTTGTTCTAATGAACAATTGTATCCTTTGGTTGTGCTCTCGTCTTATTGGTCATTATTTAGCTGTTCGGCCATATTTTTGCAGTTGTATAGTTTTCATAGGCATTTGGTTTCTTGGGAACTCGCTCTCTGGAGATCCTGTTGTCTTGAACAGTATCTGCGAAACAGTTGGAATGGTTGTGTTATGGAAACTATGGCAAATCCTCTATCTAGTGCCAGAAAGGTGAATGCTCTTCAATCTTCATGTGCAAGGATCAAACTAAATCATGTACCGCTACTCTTTTAGGTATCCTAGCTCCTTTGCATGTAACATTAAAAGTTGTCACAAAATACTGGACAAGAGATTATCTGCAATCAGTGGAGAATTTTTTTCATTTCAAGTCAGTCCCACCTGTGTAAGTTGTTGCTTCTACGGCCTAAATGCCGCGGCGAATTAGTTGGGGTTGGAGCATCTTCACAAGGTGCTAAAGCTTCTGTCAGGCAGCATATTTTCCAACCGAGACGAGTTACTGTTGATTGGGACTTATTCCGCATGAAGTGTTCATTGTGCGATGGTGATTCGATCAGTGATGTATTGGAATCTTATGCATATGTTTGATTTTTTGTTGTCTATGTGAAGAAACGCGCTTAGTGGCCAGCAGTGAATATGTGAACTGTGCTGATTGAAACCGTGATGGAGACTTCGCTTCAGTGCTCCAATCTTTGGCACTTCCTAGAGAGAAATTCTTGGACGACGGGTTTTATTAATAATTTGTCAATTGTCAATAAATACATTTGTATTATGCAATAAATAAATTACTGTGTTCTACGTACATGCCATTCGTGAAAGTGTCTCCTACTATCCCGTACAATGCCTGTTACCAACTTATTGCCATTACAAAATATATTTTATATTCATAATGTATGAACTTGCATAGAGAGAGTTGATAAAAAAAAAAAAAAAACTTGCATAGAGAGAAAAGTGTCTGATTTGGTGGAATAATTAGTGATGTTATCTCTACAGGTAAAAAGGAAGGAAAGAAAAACTTAATAGTAAGGTGGGAAGCCTATGTGTATGGGTAATGAAAGTCACAGGGATGAGTCCACGTAGGTAAGCAAATAAAGGGAAGAGAAATGTGGCGAATGAGCCAACGAGGAGTTGTCGTAAAAGCATCCAGCTTCGAATGGCGGTGCCAAAAGTTTGGTTATATAGACATAGGGATGCAATTAGGGAATCTGATGAATGCTTCTAGAGCAGCATCATTCATCTTTTCTTTTGCCCATATCTATCAACTTCATTCCAATGCGTCCTGTCACTCTCTTCCAGAAATTTGCATTCTAGGTATGTTATGTCCCTAAAACAAAACCCTACTAATATCAACTTGGTCTTCCTGATTGACGATGACGCTAACTCTACATTTGCAGGCCATTATTATCGCAACTTTCCTTGTTTCTCCTTTAAGTCAGCGGCAACCTGCCAATTTGGATGCCAGCTTCGATATTCCCATACACCCCTTTTCTCAACTAAAATACGACGACGCCGGCTGTGTGTGTTTTTAATATAATTTTTCTAAGCATTTGGTTCTATTTCATGATACATATCTTTCAGTAACAGCAAGGGAAGGGAATCTGAGAAGGAAGATGGTTTGTATTCGATGAACAGAATAAAAGGTAGCGTTAATGAGAGATTGTGAAAGACAAACTTTGATGTTATGGGGCTATAGAGTGAGCAAAGAATGGGCTTTCTCTCAGCCTCAAGCGACAAAGCCAATGCTGATGGATGCTGTGGTGTGCACAGAGCCCTCATCCCACCCCCTAACAGATATCCATTAAATGGCTCTTATTCAAGCACGTCTTTCTCTCCTCACTGTTTCCCTTCTCCCATCTTGTCTCTTTTACGCATGCCCATCTACCTTAACCCTACTTGTGGGGCTCCCTCTCATACCACATAATATGACCCTACAACACTGTTTCACCTTAGCTTTTCCCCTGCTATAGCAATTGAACTTTCTGAGGCAGATGAGATCAATTCATCAGTAAGATATTATAAACGATCGTTAAGTGAGTGTCCGATAGGTAAGTCTGGAGTGAATGATTAGACAGGATAGGACATGGTCAAGGGGAAAGGAAACAAGTGGATAAAACTTGGGTTTGGGTGGATGAGGTTGAAGAGATGAGAGATGAAGCAAGACGGAGAGTAAAGAGTTATATGTTGGGACAAGGGAGTGGATTGGGGGAAGAACGGAACATGCATGGCTGCCTTAGAACATGCAAGAACATTTCCCTCGTGCCCTCAAAATTAGCAAGCAACTACTGTGCACCCAACAGTCTCTCATTTATACGTATCTGAGTTTTCTACTATTCGTACAAATGTACCCAACCACGTTACTGCTATGCATGCCCCTTTATCTTTTTAACAGCTCAGATGTCCCACCAGAAAACCCAACACTGTGGAGAATTGGCTTCTCCTTCGATTATTCCCCCCCACTTGGCTTTTAATTTCCCTGTTTCAGGATAAAATTCTTTATTCTTCCTCCTCTCACAGAAGCCCTCACCCAAACACGGCGAAATTTCACACAAGATTATCCATCCACTCCCACTACTTAACACCACTGTTAGCGCCGTCATTATCACACCTTACTCATCCTTCATCGTTTTGACGGCTGTCAACCCATTTTTAAGCAAACACTTACATTGCTTTTTCTGCATTTTATTCACCGTCCCTTGGCATAATGTTTCCTCTCAGCACTCAAATGCTGCCATTTTCTCAGATTCCAAAAGTTACCCCCCCCAAAAAAAAAAAACTATTCTGATTTCCTTTTTTTCAAAGTAGTAACATAATAAGGAGAGGTCGGCAAACTCAACGACTTCGTGAGCATTTCTTCTGAGATGTAGCATAGCATAATTTTTTGCGCACTTTCTTGTGCATTTGATACAGCTTCTGACACGTCCTCTTCGTAGGGCCCCAGGCTTCATGCATATAAACCAGTCCCTTCCATCGTCTCCTTCCCACATACAAAACCCTCTCCGATCCCCTCAGTCTCTGGCAAACACAAAGGCCACGATCACTACTAGTCACTTCTTCTTCTTCTTCTTCTTCTTCTATAGCTTGAACCAAGTTAGCTAGCTAGTCATGTGTAATCCCAAGTCATCTTTTTCAGCTTCCCCATTTCTGTGTCCCACAAAAAACCACCTCGCAGCCCCCCAGAACCTCAGGGACCCTCCTCCCTCTGATCATGATGATGATGATGATGATCTTCACAGATGGCCAACTCCCAAAGAGGTACCCTTAAGAATATTACTTTTGTGGATGTAAACTTAAAGAACTATAGTTGCTGTGTCTGTAAACACTCACGTAAAAACAAAAAGTTACTGCTGTGGTTTTGGTTTATACCTTATAACATACTCATTAATATTACCGTCTTCTCTTTTACCGCATTCAGGTCTTATCAGAAATCAAAGACATAAGCAAGATATCAGGCCCAACCGCCATCACCGGTTTACTCCTGTATTCGAGAGCTATGATCTCTATGCTCTTCCTTGGCTATCTCGGCGAGATGGAACTCGCAGGAGGATCCCTCTCCATCGGCTTCGCCAACATCACCGGTTACTCTGTCATCTCTGGTTTAGCGATGGGCATGGAGCCTATCTGCGGCCAAGCTTACGGAGCCAAACAATGGAAGCTTCTGGGCTTAACGCTACAAAGAACAATCCTTCTCCTTCTCTCCACTTCCATCCCCATCTCCTTCATGTGGCTCAACATGAAGACCATCCTCAATTGGTGCGGTCAAGACCAGGACATATCATCAATGGCTCAAACCTTCATTCTTTTTTCCATACCAGACCTATTCTTCCTCTCAATTCTTCACCCTCTTCGAATCTACCTCAGGACTCAGGGCATCACATTACCATTGACATATTGCACTGCAGTCTCTGTTCTCTTGCACGTTCCTCTGAATTTCCTTTTGGTGGTTCATTTCCAGCTGGGAATTGCAGGGGTGGCTATAGCAATGGTTTTGACCAATATCAACCAGTTCCTCTTCGTTTCTTCCTTTCTTTACTTCTCCGGTGTGTACAAAGATTCTTGGGTTTCCCCAAGCATGGACTGTCTCAAGGGGTGGGCGTCTCTGCTTTCACTTGCGGTTCCAACATGCGTCTCTGTTTGCTTGGAGTGGTGGTGGTACGAATTGATGATAATGCTGTGTGGGCTTCTGGTGAATCCGAAAGCGACCATTGCTTCCATGGGAATCCTTATCCAAACAACCTCTTTGGTCTACGTCTTCCCTTCATCCCTGAGTCTCGGTGTCTCCACAAGGGTGGGTAACGAACTGGGCGCAAATCGGCCGGCAAAAGCCCGCATTTCCATGCTTGTGTCTCTGTTCTGCGCGGTGGGCCTAGGCCTGGCGGCCATGCTTTTCACGACCTTAATGAGGCATCAATGGGCTGGATTTTTCACCACCGACGAGGAGATTCTGAAGCTCACTGCAATAGCATTGCCGATTGTCGGAATGTGTGAGCTTGGAAACTGCCCGCAGACGACGGGTTGTGGGGTCCTGAGAGGAACCGCAAGGCCCACTATCGGAGCTAACATCAACTTGGGGTCCTTCTACCTTGTGGGTATGCCGGTGGCCATGCTTATGGGATTTGTGCTCAAAATGGGATTTGCAGGGCTGTGGCTGGGGTTGCTTGCGGCCCAAGCCTCCTGTGCTGCACTTATGATGTTCGTCCTCTTAAGAACAGACTGGAATGAGCAAGTTCGAAGAGCAAGAGACCTCACTACAACCCCGTCCTCTGCTTCCGATCACTCTGCACTTCCCACATTGGCAAAAACTCAGACCAACCACGACTCTTGTTATCTTCAAGAGATAGCGATCGGTGATGATGAGGGGACCAAGTCAGCGTCGCTTGAGACTGACCCGTTAATAGTGAGCGCAGTGTGAATTGAAGTGATGATCGGAGTTTTTGGTTTCGTCACAATTTTTCCTTCCTTCCAACCGTGGAAGAGAGAGTTTCCAGTTCTATTGGACTGTACTGTACAATAATTTTCCACCCCGCTGCTGCCGCTTTGGTTATCCCTTGATAATTATCAATTTGCAAGTAACAGATACTTTAATTAAAAAATTATAAAATAAAACACATCTTTTATGTGCATCAACATTCTCAGCTGGGGCTCCAGGCTGTCGGTTGTTTGTGAAGAGCAGGAAAGGGAATTAGTGTTGTTCCATTCCATAGAGGGTAAAGCTGAAGAGCTATAAAAGGGGCATGATTAAAACTGCGCCTAACTCTTGATGATTAACCTTTATTAAGATTCCTTTTTTTAGTGTGTACTAATCAATAAATCTGGAAAACCCTGTTTTTCTCATACATGTTTTCTCTCCGTCTCCGAATAAAACAAAAGAAAGGACAGAATTAAGGGGGTGCAAGACAAAATCCATGATCCTGACCTCGCCAATCATAACATAATTAATGAAAGTTACCCCTCATGATTGATTGGTCTTGACCTCTTTCTAATCCAACCCATTCTACAACAACAAGAACTCTTACCCCCCCCCCAACCCAAAAAAAAAAAAAAAATCTCCCCATAATGCTTAAAGTACTCATCAGAACAAGTTTTATTTTTTAGAGTCTTAAACTTGGTGTCTGCACGAATAGCGGAATGAGTGAATCAGCACCAATGGTGCCTGGTTATGTAAGATGGATCCCAATGTCCTTTTCCCATACTGTCTATGGGATAAGCAAAATACAGAGCTTTGAGAGAGAGAGAGAGATAGAGAGTGGTAAGAGAGAAATGGAGCTATAACTGTTTCTGTCGACTGCCCACATGACAAAATTTGGAGCTCTGCCACTTGACCACCAACCCCAAGATGTTTGGATTAAGATCCATGAGCAGCCATTAATAAGCCTAATCTATGTTCCTTTAGAGTGCACATCTTGTACTCTGCCACACTTCACATACACATTCATGTGAGAGAGACGTAGGAGGGGCCATCCATTTTTGCAGGTTTTGAGTGGTACACCTAAGAATAAGGCCAAGCTTTGTCTTCTTGTGTCCTGCTTTTGAATCTCCTCTCTTCAATTGAATATCACCTTATCTCCTTTCGGATGATAATATCTCCATCTCTCTCTCTCTCTCTCTCTCTCTCTCTCTCTCT